>CATKUM010000373.1:0-41485 GCA_949786405.1 Onychomys arenicola
GCGGCGCAGACCTATTGTGGTGGACTAATGATGTATATGTAGCTTCTTAACAGCTCTCAGTCCTCCTCCGACTGAAAAGGCAAAAGCCGCGCAACTCACCCCGACACACTCTACGACCGACTATGCCTCGTCATGCCTGTGGAAACGCAAGAATTTGATGTTATATAAAATGTGTAAATAGAGAGATGTGCCGCCTGGAGGTACAACAGACGCGGAAACTACTCGTGGGCGAGCTGTGGAACATGAGTCAAAAATAACAAGAGGGAAAATCAGTACTAGGTCTTGATACCTACTGGTAGTCACGTGTGTGCTGAGCGTCACTATATACCCGCCCTCGCTCACTGTAGTGCCCACCCGGCCGACGCCTGACAGCTGCATACACAGAGATGAAGAGGTTTCTGCGGTCCGCTTAAGCTCGTCCCTCTAAACAGTGTGTTGAAGTGCGGTACGACAGCCGCAGGCACGTTACAGAGGCCTCGCTTCTTTTGTTTACAAAAACATGTTTGGTGGAAACGAAGAAGGACGCAAACTTCCGCGAGCTTCTATAAGGAGATATTTCAGATTCCACAAGTCGGACAGCGAGAGTCAAATTCAAACCGTGATTCTTCCTGAGCGAGTAGGGTGTTGTATTGCCCCGGTGGTGATGACACGCTTTTCCGCGGCCCTAGGGCCGCTGTTGCTTGAAACACAGCAAAAGAGATCGGCAATCCTCAGCGGGTACCTGGGAACATCTACGCTTCAGGGCCAAGCTCTCTGGCCGTCCCGGAGAACTGACCCTGCTCCCGACTTTGGAATAAGCTGGACCCGCTGCTTGTCGACAGCACACCCATTCCCCAATGATATCTTCATGCCAGACGAGCAGCCGATTCAAACGCACAGAACGTCGAGAGTGAAGTTTAAAGCGCCCCCTGTGAATCGGAGACAGAGCGGCCCAGAACGTATATTCCACATCGTTGTGCCTGAGCCAATAACATACAACAGCAATGCGTGCGTATTGCGTAGATGTGTTGAAACAATAGGGTAAACCGTCAGAGGCATAGAGAGATAGTCTGCGAGCCGAATTAACTGAAGCGGTGAAATGTCAGAATGCAGGTTTTCCGCGGCCGTTCGTCGAGGGGGACTGAGTGAAGAGCTCCGCTTGACGCTTTTGTTTTTCAATCCGTGGGAAAACCGGCGATAAGCATCGAACGACACGACCAGGACGCAGCTTGCGCCACCACTCCTTTCGGACGAGTCAATACCTCTCGGTTCAGGCGACCACGGTGCAGGAATCACCGTCTCGCTCTCCTGCTGTCGGCAACGACGAGGTACTAGACCACGAATATGCAGCCGCACCATCGGATGTTTGTCTACTGAAACTGCAGTCGAAGGGGGTATTCGTATACCAGCAACACGCAGTGGCATAGCAGCAGTCTTACCACAAGACGCGCAGGACCCCAGGAATGGTCAACAAACTTTTCCTGGCAGTCGCAATGTTCGACTGATCCATTTTCTCTTCTGCTTGCTGTCGGGGTCAGAGTGTCTGATGGCACGGCAAAGCGCACGTCCGCTTCAAACACACCGACTGACCAGGTTTTGCTTAATCTCTGAAACTTCAACTACACAGATCCAACCAGTCGCTCGTTCACACATTGCAGAGGTGAAACGGAGCCTCCGACGCCGTGGTACACGTCCTAAAAATGGCGCGGAGGTGGCGCCTAAGGCCTCATTGACTTCCATCGTAGCTCAGAAATATGCCTTCCGGATGTGAAAGAACGTTGCCAGACAATTAATGATGGCGGGCGGCGTTCGTCCTTCACACTGGACCGGAGGTTGTTTATCTGGTCTATGAAGTAGGAACAGCTCTTGCATCAGCGTAGAAATCACTGCAGTGTTGAGCGAACGAGGACCAGCCCCCAGATTGTCAGATTGGAGCTTCTACCATAGTTCACGCACCCGGGCACCGGTAAACGACCTGAGTGCCGACCTGCACTGCAGATGGTTTCGCAAGCTTTATTTGTTGAAAGAGCAATTATGGATGCATTCCTATCGTGGTGCTTTGCACACTGTTGCGGGAAAGTCTGCCGGCGACGCTAACAACATTCCGGGTGCTCCCAACTTATATGATATGCTGACGGTTGCACTACAAGAGCGCAGGCGGTTCTCACATATTGTAAATTGACACAGCGCCCTCTCCCTAGGAAATCCGCTGTGTACTGTCGCGGTCTTCCTTAAGCCGACGCACACCGTTGGAATGTTAATATATCTACATACTCTTAGGTATTTGTCTCCATGGGTGTGTGCATGTGTCTATGTAGCACACCACTCCCTTTCACCGTCCGTGTATGGAAAGGGTACACACGCGGCGCAGACCTATTGTGGTGGACTAATGATGTATATGTAGCTTCTTAACAGCTCTCAGTCCTCCTCCGACTGAAAAGGCAAAAGCCGCGCAACTCACCCCGACACACTCTACGACCGACTATGCCTCGTCATGCCTGTGGAAACGCAAGAATTTGATGTTATATAAAATGTGTAAATAGAGAGATGTGCCGCCTGGAGGTACAACAGACGCGGAAACTACTCGTGGGCGAGCTGTGGAACATGAGTCAAAAATAACAAGAGGGAAAATCAGTACTAGGTCTTGATACCTACTGGTAGTCACGTGTGTGCTGAGCGTCACTATATACCCGCCCTCGCTCACTGTAGTGCCCACCCGGCCGACGCCTGACAGCTGCATACACAGAGATGAAGAGGTTTCTGCGGTCCGCTTAAGCTCGTCCCTCTAAACAGTGTGTTGAAGTGCGGTACGACAGCCGCAGGCACGTTACAGAGGCCTCGCTTCTTTTGTTTACAAAAACATGTTTGGTGGAAACGAAGAAGGACGCAAACTTCCGCGAGCTTCTATAAGGAGATATTTCAGATTCCACAAGTCGGACAGCGAGAGTCAAATTCAAACCGTGATTCTTCCTGAGCGAGTAGGGTGTTGTATTGCCCCGGTGGTGATGACACGCTTTTCCGCGGCCCTAGGGCCGCTGTTGCTTGAAACACAGCAAAAGAGATCGGCAATCCTCAGCGGGTACCTGGGAACATCTACGCTTCAGGGCCAAGCTCTCTGGCCGTCCCGGAGAACTGACCCTGCTCCCGACTTTGGAATAAGCTGGACCCGCTGCTTGTCGACAGCACACCCATTCCCCAATGATATCTTCATGCCAGACGAGCAGCCGATTCAAACGCACAGAACGTCGAGAGTGAAGTTTAAAGCGCCCCCTGTGAATCGGAGACAGAGCGGCCCAGAACGTATATTCCACATCGTTGTGCCTGAGCCAATAACATACAACAGCAATGCGTGCGTATTGCGTAGATGTGTTGAAACAATAGGGTAAACCGTCAGAGGCATAGAGAGATAGTCTGCGAGCCGAATTAACTGAAGCGGTGAAATGTCAGAATGCAGGTTTTCCGCGGCCGTTCGTCGAGGGGGACTGAGTGAAGAGCTCCGCTTGACGCTTTTGTTTTTCAATCCGTGGGAAAACCGGCGATAAGCATCGAACGACACGACCAGGACGCAGCTTGCGCCACCACTCCTTTCGGACGAGTCAATACCTCTCGGTTCAGGCGACCACGGTGCAGGAATCACCGTCTCGCTCTCCTGCTGTCGGCAACGACGAGGTACTAGACCACGAATATGCAGCCGCACCATCGGATGTTTGTCTACTGAAACTGCAGTCGAAGGGGGTATTCGTATACCAGCAACACGCAGTGGCATAGCAGCAGTCTTACCACAAGACGCGCAGGACCCCAGGAATGGTCAACAAACTTTTCCTGGCAGTCGCAATGTTCGACTGATCCATTTCCTCTTCTGCTTGCTGTCGGGGATCAGAGTGTCTGATGGCACGGCAAAGCGCACGTCCGCTTCAAACACACCGACTGACCAGGTTTTGCTTAATCTCTGAAACTTCAACTACACAGATCCAACCAGTCGCTCGTTCACACATTGCAGAGGTGAAACGGAGCCTCCGACGCCGTGGTACACGTCCTAAAAATGGCGCGGAGGTGGCGCCTAAGGCCTCATTGACTTCCATCGTAGCTCAGAAATATGCCTTCCGGATGTGAAAGAACGTTGCCAGACAATTAATGATGGCGGGCGGCGTTCGTCCTTCACACTGGACCGGAGGTTGTTTATCTGGTCTATGAAGTAGGAACAGCTCTTGCATCAGCGTAGAAATCACTGCAGTGTTGAGCGAACGAGGACCAGCCCCCAGATTGTCAGATTGGAGCTTCTACCATAGTTCACGCACCCGGGCACCGGTAAACGACCTGAGTGCCGACCTGCACTGCAGATGGTTTCGCAAGCTTTATTTGTTGAAAGAGCAATTATGGATGCATTCCTATCGTGGTGCTTTGCACACTGTTGCGGGAAAGTCTGCCGGCGACGCTAACAACATTCCGGGTGCTCCCAACTTATATGATATGCTGACGGTTGCACTACAAGAGCGCAGGCGGTTCTCACATATTGTAAATTGACACAGCGCCCTCTCCCTAGGAAATCCGCTGTGTACTGTCGCGGTCTTCCTTAAGCCGACGCACACCGTTGGAATGTTAATATATCTACATACTCTTAGGTATTTGTCTCCATGGGTGTGTGCATGTGTCTATGTAGCACACCACTCCCTTTCACCGTCCGTGTATGGAAAGGATACACACGCGGCGCAGACCTATTGTGGTGGACTAATGATGTATATGTAGCTTCTTAACAGCTCTCAGTCCTCCTCCGACTGAAAAGGCAAAAGCCGCGCAACTCACCCCGACACACTCTACGACCGACTATGCCTCGTCATGCCTGTGGAAACGCAAGAATTTGATGTTATATAAAATGTGTAAATAGAGAGATGTGCCGCCTGGAGGTACAACAGACGCGGAAACTACTCGTGGGCGAGCTGTGGAACATGAGTCAAAAATAACAAGAGGGAAAATCAGTACTAGGTCTTGATACCTACTGGTAGTCACGTGTGTGCTGAGCGTCACTATATACCCGCCCTCGCTCACTGTAGTGCCCACCCGGCCGACGCCTGACAGCTGCATACACAGAGATGAAGAGGTTTCTGCGGTCCGCTTAAGCTCGTCCCTCTAAACAGTGTGTTGAAGTGCGGTACGACAGCCGCAGGCACGTTACAGAGGCCTCGCTTCTTTTGTTTACAAAAACATGTTTGGTGGAAACGAAGAAGGACGCAAACTTCCGCGAGCTTCTATAAGGAGATATTTCAGATTCCACAAGTCGGACAGCGAGAGTCAAATTCAAACCGTGATTCTTCCTGAGCGAGTAGCGTGTTGTATTGCCCCGGTGGTGATGACACGCTTTTCCGCGGCCCTAGGGCCGCTGTTGCTTGAAACACAGCAAAAGAGATCGGCAATCCTCAGCGGGTACCTGGGAACATCTACGCTTCAGGGCCAAGCTCTCTGGCCGTCCCGGAGAACTGACCCTGCTCCCGACTTTGGAATAAGCTGGACCCGCTGCTTGTCGACAGCACACCCATTCCCCAATGATATCTTCATGCCAGACGAGCAGCCGATTCAAACGCACAGAACGTCGAGAGTGAAGTTTAAAGCGCCCCCTGTGAATCGGAGACAGAGCGGCCCAGAACGTATATTCCACATCGTTGTGCCTGAGCCAATAACATACAACAGCAATGCGTGCGTATTGCGTAGATGTGTTGAAACAATAGGGTAAACCGTCAGAGGCATAGAGAGATAGTCTGCGAGCCGAATTAACTGAAGCGGTGAAATGTCAGAATGCAGGTTTTCCGCGGCCGTTCGTCGAGGGGGACTGAGTGAAGAGCTCCGCTTGACGCTTTTGTTTTTCAATCCGTGGGAAAACCGGCGATAAGCATCGAACGACACGACCAGGACGCAGCTTGCGCCACCACTCCTTTCGGACGAGTCAATACCTCTCGGTTCACGCGACCACGGTGCAGGAATCACCGTCTCGCTCTCCTGCTGTCGGCAACGACGAGGTACTAGACCTTGAATATGCAGCCGCACCATCGGATGTTTGTCTACTGAAACTGCAGTCGAAGGGGGTATTCGTATACCAGCAACACGCAGTGGCATAGCAGCAGTCTTACCACAAGACGCGCAGGACCCCAGGAATGGTCAACAAACTTTTCCTGGCAGTCGCAATGCTCGACTGATCCATTTTCTCTTCTGCTTGCTGTCGGGGTCAGAGTGTCTGATGGCACGGCAAAGCGCACGTCCGCTTCAAACACACCGACTGACCAGGTTTTGCTTAATCTCTGAAACTTCAACTACACAGATCCAACCAGTCGCTCGTTCACACATTGCAGAGGTGAAACGGAGCCTCCGACGCCGTGGTACACGTCCTAAAAATGGCGCGGAGGTGGCGCCTAAGGCCTCATTGACTTCCATCGTAGCTCAGAAATATGCCTTCCGGATGTGAAAGAACGTTGCCAGACAATTAATGATGGCGGGCGGCGTTCGTCCTTCACACTGGACCGGAGGTTGTTTATCTGGTCGAAGAAGTAGGAACAGCTCTTGCATCAGCGTAGAAATCACTGCGGTGTTCAGCGAACGAGGACCAGCCCCCAGATTGTCAGATTGGAGCTTCTACCATAGTTCACACGCACCCGGGCACCGGTAAACGACCTGAGTGCCGACCTGCACTGCAGATGGTTTCGCAAGCTTTATTTGTTGAAAGAGCAATTATGGATGCATTCCTATCGTGGTGCTTTGCACACTGTTGCGGGAAAGTCTGCCGGCGACGCTAACAACATTCCGGGTGCTCCCAACTTATATGATATGCTGACGGTTGCACTACAAGAGCGCAGGCGGTTCTCACATATTGTAAATTGACACAGCGCCCTCTCCCTAGGAAATCCGCTGTGTACTGTCGCGGTCTTCCTTAAGCCGACGCACACCGTTGGAATGTTAATATATCTACATACTCTTAGGTATTTGTCTCCATGGGTGTGTGCATGTGTCTATGTAGCACACCACTCCCTTTCACCGTCCGTGTATGGAAAGGGTACACACGCGGCGCAGACCTATTGTGGTGGACTAATGATGTATATGTAGCTTCTTAACAGCTCTCAGTCCTCCTCCGACTGAAAAGGCAAAAGCCGCGCAACTCACCCCGACACACTCTACGACCGACTATGCCTCGTCATGCCTGTGGAAACGCAAGAATTTGATGTTATATAAAATGTGTAAATAGAGAGATGTGCCGCCTGGAGGTACAACAGACGCGGAAACTACTCGTGGGCGAGCTGTGGAACATGAGTCAAAAATAACAAGAGGGAAAATCAGTACTAGGTCTTGATACCTACTGGTAGTCACGTGTGTGCTGAGCGTCACTATATACCCGCCCTCGCTCACTGTAGTGCCCACCCGGCCGACGCCTGACAGCTGCATACACAGAGATGAAGAGGTTTCTGCGGTCCGCTTAAGCTCGTCCCTCTAAACAGTGTGTTGAAGTGCGGTACGACAGCCGCAGGCACGTTACAGAGGCCTCGCTTCTTTTGTTTACAAAAACATGTTTGGTGGAAACGAAGAAGGACGCAAACTTCCGCGAGCTTCTATAAGGAGATATTTCAGATTCCACAAGTCGGACAGCGAGAGTCAAATTCAAACCGTGATTCTTCCTGAGCGAGTAGCGTGTTGTATTGCCCCGGTGGTGATGACACGCTTTTCCGCGGCCCTAGGGCCGCTGTTGCTTGAAACACAGCAAAAGAGATCGGCAATCCTCAGCGGGTACCTGGGAACATCTACGCTTCAGGGCCAAGCTCTCTGGCCGTCCCGGAGAACTGACCCTGCTCCCGACTTTGGAATAAGCTGGACCCGCTGCTTGTCGACAGCACACCCATTCCCCAATGATATCTTCATGCCAGACGAGCAGCCGATTCAAACGCACAGAACGTCGAGAGTGAAGTTTAAAGCGCCCCCTGTGAATCGGAGACAGAGCGGCCCAGAACGTATATTCCACATCGTTGTGCCTGAGCCAATAACATACAACAGCAATGCGTGCGTATTGCGTAGATGTGTTGAAACAATAGGGTAAACCGTCAGAGGCATAGAGAGATAGTCTGCGAGCCGAATTAACTGAAGCGGTGAAATGTCAGAATGCAGGTTTTCCGCGGCCGTTCGTCGAGGGGGACTGAGTGAAGAGCTCCGCTTGACGCTTTTGTTTTTCAATCCGTGGGAAAACCGGCGATAAGCATCGAACGACACGACCAGGACGCAGCTTGCGCCACCACTCCTTTCGGACGAGTCAATACCTCTCGGTTCAGGCGACCACGGTGCAGGAATCACCGTCTCGCTCTCCTGCTGTCGGCAACGACGAGGTACTAGACCACGAATATGCAGCCGCACCATCGGATGTTTGTCTACTGAAACTGCAGTCGAAGGGGGTATTCGTATACCAGCAACACGCAGTGGCATAGCAGCAGTCTTACCACAAGACGCGCAGGACCCCAGGAATGGTCAACAAACTTTTCCTGGCAGTCGCAATGTTCGACTGATCCATTTTCTCTTCTGCTTGCTGTCGGGGTCAGAGTGTCTGATGGCACGGCAAAGCGCACGTCCGCTTCAAACACACCGACTGACCAGGTTTTGCTTAATCTCTGAAACTTCAACTACACAGATCCAACCAGTCGCTCGTTCACACATTGCAGAGGTGAAACGGAGCCTCCGACGCCGTGGTACACGTCCTAAAAATGGCGCGGAGGTGGCGCCTAAGGCCTCATTGACTTCCATCGTAGCTCAGAAATATGCCTTCCGGATGTGAAAGAACGTTGCCAGACAATTAATGATGGCGGGCGGCGTTCGTCCTTCACACTGGACCGGAGGTTGTTTATCTGGTCTATGAAGTAGGAACAGCTCTTGCATCAGCGTAGAAATCACTGCAGTGTTGAGCGAACGAGGACCAGCCCCCAGATTGTCAGATTGGAGCTTCTACCATAGTTCACGCACCCGGGCACCGGTAAACGACCTGAGTGCCGACCTGCACTGCAGATGGTTTCGCAAGCTTTATTTGTTGAAAGAGCAATTATGGATGCATTCCTATCGTGGTGCTTTGCACACTGTTGCGGGAAAGTCTGCCGGCGACGCTAACAACATTCCGGGTGCTCCCAACTTATATGATATGCTGACGGTTGCACTACAAGAGCGCAGGCGGTTCTCACATATTGTAAATTGACACAGCGCCCTCTCCCTAGGAAATCCGCTGTGTACTGTCGCGGTCTTCCTTAAGCCGACGCACACCGTTGGAATGTTAATATATCTACATACTCTTAGGTATTTGTCTCCATGGGTGTGTGCATGTGTCTATGTAGCACACCACTCCCTTTCACCGTCCGTGTATGGAAAGGGTACACACGCGGCGCAGACCTATTGTGGTGGACTAATGATGTATATGTAGCTTCTTAACAGCTCTCAGTCCTCCTCCGACTGAAAAGGCAAAAGCCGCGCAACTCACCCCGACACACTCTACGACCGACTATGCCTCGTCATGCCTGTGGAAACGCAAGAATTTGATGTTATATAAAATGTGTAAATAGAGAGATGTGCCGCCTGGAGGTACAACAGACGCGGAAACTACTCGTGGGCGAGCTGTGGAACATGAGTCAAAAATAACAAGAGGGAAAATCAGTACTAGGTCTTGATACCTACTGGTAGTCACGTGTGTGCTGAGCGTCACTATATACCCGCCCTCGCTCACTGTAGTGCCCACCCGGCCGACGCCTGACAGCTGCATACACAGAGATGAAGAGGTTTCTGCGGTCCGCTTAAGCTCGTCCCTCTAAACAGTGTGTTGAAGTGCGGTACGACAGCCGCAGGCACGTTACAGAGGCCTCGCTTCTTTTGTTTACAAAAACATGTTTGGTGGAAACGAAGAAGGAAGCAAACTTCCGCGAGCTTCTATAAGGATGTGGTCAGATTCCACAAGTCGGTATACAACGAAAGTCGAATTCAAACCGTGATTCTTCCTGAGCGAGTAGCGTGTTGTATTGCCCCGGTGGTGATGACACGCTTTTCCCCGGCCCTAGGGCCGCTGTTGCTTGAAACACAGCAAAAGAGATCGGCAATCCTCAGCGGGTACCTGGGAACATCTACGCTTCAGGGCCAAGCTCTCTGGCCGTCCCGGAGAACTGACCCTGCTCCCGACTTTGGAATAAGCTGGACCCGCTGCTTGTCGACAGCACACCCATTCCCCAATGATATCTTCATGCCAGACGAGCAGCCGATTCAAACGCACAGAACGTCGAGAGTGAAGTTTAAAGCGCCCCCTGTGAATCGGAGACAGAGCGGCCCAGAACGTATATTCCACATCGTTGTGCCTGAGCCAATAACATACAACAGCAATGCGTGCGTATTGCGTAGATGTGTTGAAACAATAGGGTAAACCGTCAGAGGCATAGAGAGATAGTCTGCGAGCCGAATTAACTGAAGCGGTGAAATGTCAGAATGCAGGTTTTCCGCGGCCGTTCGTCGAGGGGGACTGAGTGAAGAGCTCCGCTTGACGCTTTTGTTTTTCAATCCGTGGGAAAACCGGCGATAAGCATCGAACGACACGACCAGGACGCAGCTTGCGCCACCACTCCTTTCGGACGAGTCAATACCTCTCGGTTCAGGCGACCACGGTGCAGGAATCACCGTCTCGCTCTCCTGCTGTCGGCAACGACGAGGTACTAGACCACGAATATGCAGCCGCACCATCGGATGTTTGTCTACTGAAACTGCAGTCGAAGGGGGTATTCGTATACCAGCAACACGCAGTGGCATAGCAGCAGTCTTACCACAAGACGCGCAGAACCCCAGGAATGGTCAACAAACTTTTCCTGGCAGTCGCAATGTTCGACTGATCCATTTTCTCTTCTGCTTGCTGTCGGGGTCAGAGTGTCTGATGGCACGGCAAAGCGCACGTCCGCTTCAAACACACCGACTGACCAGGTTTTGCTTAATCTCTGAAACTTCAACTACACAGATCCAACCAGTCGCTCGTTCACACATTGCAGAGGTGAAACGGAGCCTCCGACGCCGTGGTACACGTCCTAAAAATGGCGCGGAGGTGGCGCCTAAGGCCTCATTGACTTCCATCGTAGCTCAGAAATATGCCTTCCGGATGTGAAAGAACGTTGCCAGACAATTAATGATGGCGGGCGGCGTTCGTCCTTCACACTGGACCGGAGGTTGTTTATCTGGTCTATGAAGTAGGGAACAGCTCTTGCATCAGCGTAGAAATCACTGCAGTGTTGAGCGAACGAGGACCAGCCCCCAGATTGTCAGATTGGAGCTTCTACCATAGTTCACGCACCCGGGCACCGGTAAACGACCTGAGTGCCGACCTGCACTGCAGATGGTTTCGCAAGCTTTATTTGTTGAAAGAGCAATTATGGATGCATTCCTATCGTGGTGCTTTGCACACTGTTGCGGGAAAGTCTGCCGGCGACGCTAACAACATTCCGGGTGCTCCCAACTTATATGATATGCTGACGGTTGCACTACAAGAGCGCAGGCGGTTCTCACATATTGTAAATTGACACAGCGCCCTCTCCCTAGGAAATCCGCTGTGTACTGTCGCGGTCTTCCTTAAGCCGACGCACACCGTTGGAATGTTAATATATCTACATACTCTTAGGTATTTGTCTCCATGGGTGTGTGTATGTGTCTATGTAGCACACCACTCCCTTTCACTGTCCGTGTATGGAAAGGGTACACACGCGGCGCAGACTTATTGTGGTCGACTAATGATGTACATGTAGCTTCTTAACAGCTCTCAGTCCTTCTCCGACTGAAAAGGCAAAAGCCGCGCAACTCACACTCTAATATCGATTGCTGCTCACACGACACGACCGAGTATGCCTCGTCATGCCTGTGGAAACGCAAGAATTTGATGTTATATAAAATGTGTAAATAGAGAGATGTGCCGCCTGGAGGTACAACAGACGCGGAAACTACTCGTGGGCGAGCTGTGGAACATGAGTCAAAAATAACGAGAGGGAAAATCAGTACTAGGTCTTGATACCTACTGGTAGTCACGTGTGTGCTGAGCGTCACTATATACCCGCCCTCGCTCACTGTAGTGCCCCATCGGCCGACGCCTGACAGCTGCATACACAGAGATGAAGAGGTTTCTGCGGTCCGCTTAAGCTCGTCCCTCTAAACAGTGTGCTGAAGTGCATTACGACAGCCGCAGGCACGTTACAGAGGCCTCGCTTCTTTTGTTTACAAAAACATTTTTGGTGGAAACGAAGAAGGAAGCAAACTTCCGCGAGCTTCTATAAGGATGTGGTCAGATTCCACAAGTCGGTATACAGCGAGAGTCGAATTCAAACCGTGATTCTTCCTGAGCGAGTAGCGTGTTGTATTGCCCCGGTGGTGATGACACGCTTTTCCCCGGCCCTAGGGCCGCTGTTGCTTGAAACACAGCAAAAGAGATCGGCAATCCTCAGCGGGTACCTGGGAACATCTACGCTTCAGGGCCAAGGTCTCTGGCCGTCCCGGAGAACTGACCCTGCTCCCTACTTTGGAATAAGCTGGACCCGCTGCTTGTCGACGGCACACCCATTCCCCAATGATATCTTCATGCCAGACGAGCAGCCGATTCAAACGCACAGAACGTCAAGAGTGAAGTTTAAAGCGCCCACTGTGAATCGGAGACAGAGCGGCCCAGAACGTATATTCCACATCGTTGTGCCTGAGCCAATAACATAAAACAGCAATGCGTGCGTATTGAGTAGATGTGTTGAAACAATAGGGTAAACCGTCAGAGGCAGAGAGAGAAGGTCTGCGAGCCGAATTAACTGAAGCGGTGAAATGTCAGAATGCAGGTTTTCCGCGGCCGTTCGTCGAGGGGGACTGAGTGAAGAGCTCCGCTTGATGCTTTTGTTTTTCAATCCGTGAGAAAACCGGCGATAAGCATCGAACGACACGACCAGGACGCAGCTTGCGCCACCACTCCTTTCGGACGAGTCAATACCTCTCGGTTCAGGCGACCACGGTGCAGGAATCACCGTCTCGCTCTCCTGCTGTCGGCAACGACGAGGTACTAGACCTTCAATATGCAGCCGCACCATCGGATGTTTGTCTACTGAAACTGCAGTCGAAGGGGGTATTCGTATACCAGCAACACGCAGTGGCATAGCAGCAGTCTTACCACAAAGGACCCCAGGAATGGTCAACAAACTTTTCCTGGCAGTCGAAATGTTCGACTGATCCATTTTCTCTTCTGCTTGCTGTCGGGGATCAGAGTCTCTGATGGCACGGCAAAGCGCACGTCCGCTTCAAACACACCGACTGACCAGGTTTTGCTTAATCTCTGAAACTTCAAACTACACAGATCCAACCAGTCGCTCGTTCACACATTGCAGAGGTGAAACGGAGCCTCCGACGCCGTGGTACACGTCCTAAAAATGGCGCGGAGGTGGCGCCTAAGGCCTCATTGACTTCCATCGTAGCTCAGAAATATGCCTTTCGGATGTGAACGAACGTTGCCAGACAATTAATGATGGCGGGCGGCGTTCGTCCTTCACACTGGGCCGGAGGTTGTTTATCTGGTCTAAGAAGTAGGAACAGCTCTTGCATCAGGCGTAGAAATCACTGCGGTGTTGGAGCGAACGAGGACCAGCCCCAGATTGTCAGATTGGAGCCTCTACCATAGTTCACACGCACCCGGGCACCGGTAAACGACCTGTGTGCGACCTGCACTGCAGATGGTTTCGCAAGCTTTATTTGTTGAAAAGAGCAATTATGATGCATTCCTATCTGTGGTGCTTTGCACACTGTTGCGGGAAGTCTGCCGACAACGCTAACAACATTCCGGGTGCTCCCAACTTATATGATATGCTGACGGTTACACTACAAGAGCGCAGGCGGTTCTCACATATTGTAAATTGACACAGCGCCCTCTCCCTAGGAAATCCGCTGTGTACTCTCGCGGTCTTCCTTATGGCCGACGCACACCGCTGGAACGTTGATATATCTACGTACTCTTAGGTATTTGTCTCCATGGGTGTGTGTATGTATCTATGTAGAAATCACTGCGGTGCTGAGCGAACGAGGACAGCCCCCAGATTGTCAGATTGGAGCTTCTACCATAGTTCACACGCACCCGGGCACCGGTAAACGACCTGTGTGCCGACCTGCGCTGCAGATGGTTTCGCAAGCTTTATTTGTTGAAAGAGCAATTATGGATGCATTCCTATCGTGGTGCTTTGCACACTGTTGCGGGGAAAGTCTGCCGACAACGCTAACAACATTCCGGGTGCTCCCAACTTATATGATATGCTGACGGTTGCACTACAAGAGCGCAGGCGGTTCTCACATATTGTAAATTGACACAGCCGCCCTCTCCCTAGGAAATCCGCTGTGTACTCTCGCGGTCCTTATAAGCCGACGCACACCCGTTGGAACGTTAATGTATCTACGTACTCTTAGGTATTTGTCTCCATGGGTGTGTGTATGTGTCTATGTAGCGACACCACTCCCTTTCCACTGTCCGTGTATGGAAAGGGTACACACGCGGCGCAGACTTATTGTGGTCGACTAATGATGTATATGTAGCATCTTAACAGCTCTCAGTCCTTCTCCGACTGAAAAGGCAAAAGCCGCGCAACTCACCCCGACACACTTTAATAATCGATTGCTGCTCACACGACACGACCGACTATGCCTCGTCATGCCTGTGGAAACGCAAGAATTTGATGTTATATAAAATGTGTAAATAGAGAGATGTGCCGCCTGGAGGTACAACAGACGCGGAAACTACTCGTGGGCGAGCTGTGGAACATGAGTCAAAAATAACGAGAGGAAAATCAGTACTAGGTCTTGATACCTACTGGTAGTCACGTGTGTGCTGAGCGTCACTATATACCCGCCCTCGCTCACTGTAGTGCCCCATCGGCCGACGCCTGACAGCTGCATACACAGAGATGAAGAGGTTTCTGCGGTCCGCTTAAGCTCGTCCCTCTAAACAGTGTGCTGAAGTGGCATTACGACAGCCGCAGGCACGTTACAGAGGTCTCGCTTCTTTTGTTTACAAAAACATTTTTGGGTGGAAACGAAGAAGGAAGCAAACTTCCGCGAGCTTCTATAAGGATGTGGTCAGATTCCACAAGTCGGTATACAGCGAGAGTCGAATTCAAACCGTGATTCTTCCTGAGCGAGTAGCGTGTTGTATTGCTCCGGTGGTGATGACACGCTTTTCCCCGGCCATAGGGCCGCTGTTTGCTTGAAACACAGCAAAAGAGATCGGCAATCCTCAGCGGGTACCTGGGAACATCTACGCTCAGGGCCAAGGTCTCTGGCCGTCCCGGAGAACTGACCCTGCTCCCTACTTTGGAATAAGCTGGACCCGCTGCTTGTCGACGGCACACCCATTCCCCAATGATATCTTCATGCCAGACGAGCAGCCGATTCAAACGCACAGAACGTCAAGAGTGAAGTTTAAAGCGCCCACTGTGAATCGGAGACAGAGCGGCCCAGAACGTATATTCCACATCGTTGTGCCTGAGCCAATAACATAAAACAGCAATGCGTGCGTATTGAGTAGATGTGTTGAAACAATAGGATAAACCGTCAGAGCAGAGAGGAGGAAGGTCTGCGAGCCGAATTAAGTGAAGCGGTGAAATGTCAGAATGCAGGTTTTCCGCGGCCGTTCGTCGAGGGGACTGACTGAAGAGCTCCGCTTGATGCTTTTGTTTTCAATCCGTGAGAAAACCGGCGATAAGCATCGAACGACACGACCAGGACGCAGCTTGCGCCACCCACTCCTTTCGGACGAGTCAATACCTCTCGGTTCAGGCGACCACGGTGCAGGAATCACCGTCTCGCTCTCCTGCTGTCGGCAACGACGAGGTACTAGACCTTCAATATGCAGCCGCACCATCGGATGTTTGTCTACTGAAACTGCAGTCGAAGGGGGTATTCGTATACCAGCAACACGCAGTGGCATAGCAGCAGTCTTACCACAAGACGCGCAGGACCCCAGGAATGGTCAACAAACTTTTCCTGGCAGTCGAAATGTTCGACTGATCCATTTTCTCTTCTGCTTGCTGTCTGGGATCCAGAGTCTCTGATGGCACGGCAAAGCGCACGTCCGCTCAAACACACCGACTGACCAGGTTTTGCTTAATCTCTGAAACTTCAACTACACAGATCCAACCAGTCGCTCGTTCACACATTGCAGAGGTGAAACGGAGCCTCCGACGCCGTGGTACACGTCCTAAAAATGGCGCGGAGGTGGCGCCTAAGGCCTCATTGACTTCCATCGTAGCTCAGAAATATGCCTTTCGGATGTGAACGAACGTACGTTGCCAGACAATTAATGATGGCGGGCGGCGTTCGTCCTTCACACTGGGCCGGAGGTTGTTTATCTGGTCTAAGAAGTAGGAACAGCTCTTGCATCAGCGTAGAAATCACTGCGGTGTTGAGCGAACGAGGACCAGCCCCCAGATTGTCAGATTGGAGCCTCTACCATAGTTCACACGCACCCGGGCACCGGTAAACGACCTGTGTGCCGACCTGCACTGCAGATGGTTTCGCAAGCTTTATTTGTTGAAAGAGCAATTATGGATGCATTCCTATCGTGGTGCTTTGCACACTGTTGCGGGAAGTCTGCCGACAACGCTAACAACATTCCGGGTGCTCCCAACTTATATGATATGCTGACGGTTACACTACAAGAGCGCAGGCGGTTCTCACATATTGTAAATTGACACAGCGCCCTCTCCCTAGAAATCCGCTGTGTACTCTCGCGGTCTTCCTTATGCCGACGCACACCGCTGGAACGTTGATATATCTACGTACTCTTAGGTATTTGTCTCCATGGGTGTGTGTATGTATCTATGTAGAAATCACTGCGGTGCTGAGCGAACGAGGACAGCCCCCAGATTGTCAGATTGGAGCTTCTACCATAGTTCACACGCACCCGGGCACCGGTAAACGACCTGTGTGCCGACCTGCGCTGCAGATGGTTTCGCAAGCTTTATTTGTTGAAAGAGCAATTATGGATGCATTCCTATCGTGGTGCTTTGCACACTGTTGCGGGAAAGTCTGCCGACAACGCTAACAACATTCCGGGTGCTCCCAACTTATATGATATGCTGACGGTTGCACTACAAGAGCGCAGGCGGTTCTCACATATTGTAAATTGACACAGCGCCCTCTCCCTAGGAAATCCGCTGTGTACTCTCGCGGTCCTTATAAGCCGACGCACACCGTTGGAACGTTAATGTATCTACGTACTCTTAGGTATTTGTCTCCATGGGTGTGTGTATGTGTCTATGTAGCACACCACTCCCTTTCACTGTCCGTGTATGGAAAGGTACACACGCGGCGCAGACTTATTGTGGTCGACTAATGATGTATATGTAGCATCTTAACAGCTCTCAGTCCTTCTCCGACTGAAAAGGCAAAAGCCGCGCAACTCACCCCGACACACTTTAATATCGATTGCTGCTCACACGACACGACCGACTATGCCTCGTCATGCCTGTGGAAACGCAAGAATTTGATGTTATATAAAATGTGTAAATAGAGAGATGTGCCGCCTGGAGGTACAACAGACGCGGAAACTACTCGTGGGCGAGCTGTGGAACATGAGTCAAAAATAACGAGAGGGAAAATCAGTACTAGGTCTTGATACCTACTGGTAGTCACGTGTGTGCTGAGCGTCACTATATACCCGCCCTCGCTCACTGTAGTGCCCATCGGCCGACGCCTGACAGCTGCATACACAGAGATGAAGAGGTTTCTGCGGTCCGCTTAAGCTCGTCCCTCTAAACAGTGTGCTGAAGTGCATTACGACAGCCGCAGGCACGTTACAGAGGTCTCGCTTCTTTTGTTTACAAAAACATTTTTGGTGGAAACGAAGAAGAAGCAAACTTCCGCGAGCTTCTATAAGGATGTGGTCAGATTCCACAAGTCGGTATACAGCGAGAGTCGAATTCAAACCGTGATTCTTCCTGAGCGAGTAGCGTGTTGTATTGCTCCGGTGGTGATGACACGCTTTTCCCCGGCCCTAGGGCCGCTGTTGCTTGAAACACAGCAAAAGAGATCGGCAATCCTCAGCGGGTACCTGGGAACATCTACGCTTCAGGGCCAAGGTCTCTGGCCGTCCCGGAGAACTGACCCTGCTCCCTACTTTGGAATAAGCTGGACCCGCTGCTTGTCGACGGCACACCCATTCCCCAATGATATCTTCATGCCAGACGAGCAGCCGATTCAAACGCACAGAACGTCAAGAGTGAAGTTTAAAGCGCCCACTGTGAATCGGAGACAGAGCGGCCCAGAACGTATATTCCACATCGTTGTGCCTGAGCCAATAACATAAAACAGCAATGCGTGCGTATTGAGTAGATGTGTTGAAACAATAGGGTAAACCGTCAGAGGCAGAGAGAGGAAGGTCTGCGAGCCGAATTAACTGAAGCGGTGAAATGTCAGAATGCAGGTTTTCCGCGGCCGTTCGTCGAGGGGGACTGACTGAAGAGCTCCGCTTGATGCTTTTGTTTTTCAATCCGTGAGAAAACCGGCGATAAGCATCGAACGACACGACCAGGACGCAGCTTGCGCCACCACTCCTTTCGGACGAGTCAATACCTCTCGGTTCAGGCGGCCACGGTGCAGGAATCACCGTCTCGCTCTCCTGCTGTCGGCAACGACGAGGTACTAGACCTTCAATATGCAGCCGCACCATCGGATGTTTGTCTACTGAAACTGCAGTCGAAGGGGTATTCGTATACCAGCAACACGCAGTGGCATAGCAGCAGTCTTACCACAAGACGCGCAGGACCCCAGGAATGGTCAACAAACTTTTCCTGGCAGTCGAAATGTTCGACTGATCCATTTTCTCTTCTGCTTGCTGTCGGGGATCAGAGTCTCTGATGGCACGGCAAAGCGCACGTCCGCTTCAAACACACCGACTGACCAGGTTTTGCTTAATCTCTGAAACTTCAACTACACAGATCCAACCAGTCGCTCGTTCACACATTGCAGAGGTGAAACGGAGCCTCCGACGCCGTGGTACACGTCCTAAAAATGGCGCGGAGGTGGCGCCTAAGGCCTCATTGACTTCCATCGTAGCTCAGAAATATGCCTTTCGGATGTGAACGAACGTTGCCAGACAATTAATGATGGCGGGCGGCGTTCGTCCTTCACACTGGGCCGGAGGTTGTTTATCTGGTCTAAGAAGTAGGAACAGCTCTTGCATCAGCGTAGAAATCACTGCGGTGTTGAGCGAACGAGGACCAGCCCCCAGATTGTCAGATTGGAGCCTCTACCATAGTTCACACGCACCCGGGCACCGGTAAACGACCTGAGTGCCGACCTGCACTGCAGATGGTTTCGCAAGCTTTATTTGTTGAAAGAGCAATTATGGATGCATTCCTATCGTGGTGCTTTGCACACTGTTGCGGGAAAGTCTGCCGGCGACGCTAACAACATTCCGGGTGCTCCCAACTTATATGATATGCTGACGGTTGCACTACAAGAGCGCAGGCGGTTCTCACATATTGTAAATTGACACAGCGCCCTCTCCCTAGGGAATCCGCTGTGTACTCTCGCGGTCCTTATAAGCCGACGCACACCGTTGGAACGTTAATGTATCTACGTACTCTTAGGTATTTGTCTCCATGGGTGTGTGTATGTGTCTATGTAGCACACCACTCCCTTTCACTGTCCGTGTATGGAAAGGGTACACACGCGGCGCAGACTTATTGTAGTCGACTAATGATGTATATGTAGCTTCTTAACAGCTCTCAGTCCTTCTCCGACTGAAAAGGCAAAAGCCGCGCAACTCACACTCTAATATCGATTGCTGCTCACACGACACGACCGAGTATGCCTCGTCATGCCTGTGGAAACGCAAGAATTTGATGTTATATAAAGTGTGTAAATAGAGAGATGTGCCGCCTGGAGGTACAACAGACGCGGAAACTACTCGTGGGCGAGCTGTGGAACATGAGTCAAAAATAACAAGAGGGAAAATCAGTACTAGGTCTTGATACCTACTGGTAGTCACGTGTGTGCTGAGCGTCACTATATACCCGCCCTCGCTCACTGTAGTGCCCACCCGGCCGACGCCTGACAGCTGCATACACAGAGATGAAGAGGTTTCTGCGGTCCGCTTAAGCTCGTCTCTCTAAACAGTGTGTTGAAGTGCGTTACGACAGCCGCAGGCACGTTACAGAGGCCTCGCTTCTTTTGTTTACAAAAATATTTTTGGTGGAAACGAAGAAGGAAGCAAACTTCCGCGAGCTTCTATAAGGATGTGGTCAGATTCCACAAGTCGGTATACAACGAAAGTCGAATTCAAACCGTGATTCTTCCTGAGCGAGTAGCGTGTTGTATTGCCCCGGTGGTGATGACACGCTTTTCCCCGGCCCTAGGGCCGCTGTTGCTTGAAACACAGCAAAAGAGATCGGCAATCCTCAGCGGGTACCTGGGAACATCTACGCTTCAGGGCAAGGTCTCTGGCCGTCCCGGAGAACTGACCCTGCTCCCTACTTTGGAATAAGCTGGACCCGCTGCTTGTCGACGGCACACCCATTCCCCAATGATATCTTCATGCCAGACGAGCAGCCGATTCAAACGCACAGAACGTCAAGAGTGAAGTTTAAAGCGCCCACTGTGAATCGGAGACAGAGCGGCCCAGAACGTATATTCCACATCGTTGTGCCTGAGCCAATAACATAAAACAGCAATGCGTGCGTATTGAGTAGATGTGTTGAAACAATAGGATAAACCGTCAGAGGCAGAGAGAGGAAGGTCTGCGAGCCGAATTAAGTGAAGCGGTGAAATGTCAGAATGCAGGTTTTCCGCGGCCGTTCGTCGAGGGGGACTGACTGAAGAGCTCCGCTTGATGCTTTTGTTTTTCAATCCGTGAGAAAACCGGCGATAAGCATCGAACGACACGACCAGGACGCAGCTTGCGCCACCACTCCTTTCGGACGAGTCAATACCTCTCGGTTCAGGCGACCACGGTGCAGGAATCACCGTCTCGCTCTCCTGCTGTCGGCAACGACGAGGTACTAGACCTTCAATATGCAGCCGCACCATCGGATGTTTGTCTACTGAAACTGCAGTCGAAGGGGGTATTCGTATACCAGCAACACGCAGTGCATAGCAGCAGTCTTACCACAAGACGCGCAGGACCCCAGGAATGGTCAACAAACTTTTCCTGGCAGTCGAAATGTTCGACTGATCCATTTTCTCTTCTGCTTGCTGTCGGGGATCAGAGTCTCTGATGGCACGGCAAAGCGCACGTCCGCTTCAAACACACCGACTGACCAGGTTTTGCTTAATCTCTGAAACTTCAACTACACAGATCCAACCAGTCGCTCGTTCACACATTGCAGAGGTGAAACGGAGCCTCCGACGCCGTGGTACACGTCCTAAAAATGGCGCGGAGGTGGCGCCTAAGGCCTCATTGACTTCCATCGTAGCTCAGAAATATGCCTTCCGGATGTGAACGAACGTTGCCAGACAATTAATGATGGCGGGCGGCGTTCGTCCTTCACACTGGGCCGGAGGTTGTTTATCTGGTCTAAGAAGTAGGAACAGCTCTTGCATCAGCGTAGAAATCACTGCGGTGTTGAGCGAACGAGGACCAGCCCCCAGATTGTCAGATTGGAGCCTCTACCATAGTTCACACGCACCCGGGCACCGGTAAACGACCTGTGTGCCGACCTGCACTGCAGATGGTTTCGCAAGCTTTATTTGTTGAAAGAGCAATTATGGATGCATTCCTATCGTGGTGCTTTGCACACTGTTGCGGGAAGTCTGCCGACAACGCTAACAACATTCCGGGTGCTCCCAACTTATATGATATGCTGACGGTTACACTACAAGAGCGCAGGCGGTTCTCACATATTGTAAATTGACACAGCGCCCTCTCCCTAGGAAATCCGCTGTGTACTCTCGCGGTCTTCCTTATGCCGACGCACACCGCTGGAACGTTGATATATCTACGTACTCTTAGGTATTTGTCTCCATGGGTGTGTGTATGTATCTATGTAGAAATCACTGCGGTGCTGAGCGAACGAGGACAGCCCCCAGATTGTCAGATTGGAGCTTCTACCATAGTTCACACGCACCCGGGCACCGGTAAACGACCTGTGTGCCGACCTGCACTGCAGATGGTTTCGCAAGCTTTATTTGTTGAAAGAGCAATTATGGATGCATTCCTATCGTGGTGCTTTGCACGCTGTTGCGGGAAAGTCTGCGGACAACGCTAACAACATTCCGGGTGCTCCCAACTTATATGATATGCTGACGGTTGCACTACAAGAGCGCAGGCGGTTCTCACATATTGTAAATTGACACAGCGCCCTCTCCCTAGGAAATCCGCTGTGTACTCTCGCGGTCCTTATAAGCCGACGCACACCGTTGGAACGTTAATGTATCTACGTACTCTTAGGTAATTTGTCTCCATGGGTGTGTGTATGTGTCTATGTAGCACACCACTCCCTTTCACTGTCCGTGTATGGAAAGGGTACACACGCGGCGCAGACTTATTGTGGTCGACTAATGATGTATATGTAGCATCTTAACAGCTCTCAGTCCTTCTCCGACTGAAAAGGCAAAAGCCGCGCAACTCACCCCGACACACTTTAATATCGATTGCTGCTCACACGACACGACCGACTATGCCTCGTCATGCCTGTGGAAACGCAAGAATTTGATGTTATATAAAATGTGTAAATAGAGAGATGTGCCGCCTGGAGGTACAACAGACGCGGAAACTACTCGTGGGCGAGCTGTGGAACATGAGTCAAAAATAACGAGAGGGAAAATCAGTACTAGGTCTTGATACCTACTGGTAGTCACGTGTGTGCTGAGCGTCACTATATACCCGCCCTCGCTCACTGTAGTGCCCCATCGGCCGACGCCTGACAGCTGCATACACAGAGATGAAGAGGTTTCTGCGGTCCGCTTAAGCTCGTCCCTCTAAACAGTGTGTTGAAGTGCGGTACGACAGCCGCAGGCACGTTACAGAGGCCTCGCTTCTTTTGTTTACAAAAACATGTTTGGTGGAAACGAAGAAGGACGCAAACTTCCGCGAGCTTCTATAAGGATGTGGTCAGATTCCACAAGTCGGTATACAACGAAAGTCGAATTCAAACCGTGATTCTTCCTGAGCGAGTAGCGTGTTGTATTGCCCCGGTGGTGATGACACGCTTTTCCCCGGCCCTAGGGCCGCTGTTGCTTGAAACACAGCAAAAGAGATCGGCAATCCTCAGCGGGTACCTGGGAACATCTACGCTTCAGGGCCAAGGTCTCTGCCGTCCCGGAGAACTGACCCTGCTCCCTACTTTGGAATAAGCTGGACCCGCTGCTTGTCGACGGCACACCCATTCCCCAATGATATCTTCATGCCAGACGAGCAGCCGATTCAAACGCACAGAACGTCAAGAGTGAAGTTTAAAGCGCCCACTGTGAATCGGAGACAGAGCGGCCCAGAACGTATATTCCACATCGTTGTGCCTGAGCCAATAACATAAAACAGCAATGCGTGCGTATTGAGTAGATGTGTTGAAACAATAGGATAAACCGTCAGAGGCAGAGAGAGGAAGGTCTGCGAGCCGAATTAAGTGAAGCGGTGAAATGTCAGAATGCAGGTTTTCCGCGGCCGTTCGTCGAGGGGGACTGACTGAAGAGCTCCGCTTGATGCTTTTGTTTTTCAATCCGTGAGAAAACCGGCGATAAGCATCGAACGACACGACCAGGACGCAGCTTGCGCCACCACTCCTTTCGGACGAGTCAATACCTCTCGGTTCAGGCGACCACGGTGCAGGAATCACCGTCTCGCTCTCCTGCTGTCGGCAACGACGAGGTACTAGACCTTCAATATGCAGCCGCACCATCGGATGTTTGTCTACTGAAACTGCAGTCGAAGGGGGTATTCGTATACCAGCAACACGCAGTGGCATAGCAGCAGTCTTACCACAAGACGCGCAGGACCCCAGGAATGGTCAACAAACTTTTCCTGGCAGTCGAAATGTTCGACTGATCCATTTTCTCTTCTGCTTGCTGTCGGGGATCAGAGTCTCTGATGGCACGGCAAAGCGCACGTCCGCTTCAAACACACCGACTGACCAGGTTTTGCTTAATCTCTGAAACTTCAACTACACAGATCCAACCAGTCGCTCGTTCACACATTGCAGAGGTGAAACGGAGCCTCCGACGCCGTGGTACACGTCCTAAAAATGGCGCGGAGGTGGCGCCTAAGGCCTCATTGACTTCCATCGTAGCTCAGAAATATGCCTTCCGGATGTGAACGAACGTTGCCAGACAATTAATGATGGCGGGCGGCGTTCGTCCTTCACACTGGGCCGGAGGTTGTTTATCTGGTCTAAGAAGTAGGAACAGCTCTTGCATCAGCGTAGAAATCACTGCGGTGTTGAGCGAACGAGGACCAGCCCCCAGATTGTCAGATTGGAGCCTCTACCATAGTTCACACGCACCCGGGCACCGGTAAACGACCTGTGTGCCGACCTGCACTGCAGATGGTTTCGCAAGCTTTATTTGTTGAAAGAGCAATTATGGATGCATTCCTATCGTGGTGCTTTGCACACTGTTGCGGGAAGTCTGCCGACAACGCTAACAACATTCCGGGTGCTCCCAACTTATATGATATGCTGACGGTTACACTACAAGAGCGCAGGCGGTTCTCACATATTGTAAATTGACACAGCGCCCTCTCCCTAGGAAATCCGCTGTGTACTCTCGCGGTCTTCCTTATGCCGACGCACACCGCTGGAACGTTGATATATCTACGTACTCTTAGGTATTTGTCTCCATGGGTGTGTGTATGTATCTATGTAGAAATCACTGCGGTGCTGAGCGAACGAGGACAGCCCCCAGATTGTCAGATTGGAGCTTCTACCATAGTTCACACGCACCCGGGCACCGGTAAACGACCTGTGTGCCGACCTGCACTGCAGATGGTTTCGCAAGCTTTATTTGTTGAAAGAGCAATTATGGATGCATTCCTATCGTGGTGCTTTGCACGCTGTTGCGGGAAAGTCTGCGGACAACGCTAACAACATTCCGGGTGCTCCCAACTTATATGATATGCTGACGGTTGCACTACAAGAGCGCAGGCGGTTCTCACAAATTGTAAATTGACACAGCGCCCTCTCCCTAGGAAATCCGCTGTGTACTCTCGCGGTCCTTATAAGCCGACGCACACCGTTGGAACGTTAATGTATCTACGTACTCTTAGGTATTTGTCTCCATGGGTGTGTGTATGTGTCTATGTAGCACACCACTCCCTTTCACTGTCCGTGTATGGAAAGGGTACACACGCGGCGCAGACTTATTGTGGTCGACTAATGATGTATATGTAGCATCTTAACAGCTCTCAGTCCTTCTCCGACTGAAAAGGCAAAAGCCGCGCAACTCACCCCGACACACTTTAATATCGATTGCTGCTCACACGACACGACCGACTATGCCCTCGTCATGCCTGTGGAAACGCAAGAATTTGATGTTATATAAAATGTGTAAATAGAGAGATGTGCCGCCTGGAGGTACAACAGACGCGGAAACTACTCGTGGGCGAGCTGTGGAACATGAGTCAAAAATAACGAGAGGGAAAATCAGTACTAGGTCTTGATACCTACTGGTAGTCACGTGTGTGCTGAGCGTCACTATATACCCGCCCTCGCTCACTGTAGTGCCCCATCGGCCGACGCCTGACAGCTGCATACACAGAGATGAAGAGGTTTCTGCGGTCCGCTTAAGCTCGTCCCTCTAAACAGTGTGCTGAAGTGCATTACGACAGCCGCAGGCACGTTACAGAGGTCTCGCTTCTTTTGTTTACAAAAACATTTTTGGTGGCCGCGAGCTTCTATAAGGATGTGGTCAGATTCCACAAGTCGGTATACAACGAAAGTCGAATTCAAACCGTGATTCTTCCTGAGCGAGTAGCGTGTTGTATTGCCCCGGTGGTGATGACACGCTTTTCCCCGGCCCTAGGGCCGCTGTTGCTTGAAACACAGCAAAAGAGATCGGCAATCCTCAGCGGGTACCTGGGAACATCTACGCTTCAGGGCCAAGGTCTCTGGCCGTCCGGAGAACTGACCCTGCTCCCTACTTTGGAATAAGCTGGACCCGCTGCTTGTCGACAGCACACCCATTCCCCAATGATATCTTCATGCCAGACGAGCAGCCGATTCAAACGCACAGAACGTCAAGAGTGAAGTTTAAAGCGCCCACTGTGAATCGGAGACAGAGCGGCCCAGAACGTATATTCCACATCGTTGTGCCTGAGCCAATAACATAAAACAGCAATGCGTGCGTATTGAGTAGATGTGTTGAAACAATAGGGTAAACCGTCAGAGGCAGAGAGAGGAAGGTCTGCGAGCCGAATTAAGTGAAGCGGTGAAATGTCAGAATGCAGGTTTTCCGCGGCCGTTCGTCGAGGGGGACTGACTGAAGAGCTCCGCTTGATGCTTTTGTTTTTCAATCCGTGAGAAAACCGGCGATAAGCATCGAACGACACGACCAGGACGCAGCTTGCGCCACCACTCCTCTCGGACGAGTCTATACCTCTCGGTTCAGGCGGCCACGGTGCAGGAATCACCGTCTCGCTCTCCTGCTGTCGGCAACGACGAGGTACTAGACCTTCAATATGCAGCCGCACCATCGGATGTTTGTCTACTGAAACTGCAGTCGAAGGGGGTATTCGTATACCAGCAACACGCAGTGGCATAGCAGCAGTCTTACCACAAGACGCGCAGGACCCCAGGAATGGTCAACAAACTTTTCCTGGCAGTCGAAATGTTCGACTGATCCATTTTCTCTTCTGCTTGCTGTCGGGGATCAGAGTCTCTGATGGCACGGCAAAGCGCACGTCCGCTTAACACACCGACTGACCAGGTTTTGCTTAATCTCTGAAACTTCAACTACACAGATCCAACCAGTCGCTCGTTCACACATTGCAGAGGTGAAACGGAGCCTCCGACGCCGTGGTACACGTCCTAAAAATGGCGCGGAGGTGGCGCCTAAGGCCTCATTGACTTCCATCGTAGCTCAGAAATATGCCTTCCGGATGTGAACGAACGTTGCCAGACAATTAATGATGGCGGGCGGCGTTCGTCCTTCACACTGGGCCGGAGGTTGTTTATCTGGTCTAAGAAGTAGGAACAGCTCTTGCATCAGCGTAGAAATCACTGCGGTGTTGAGCGAACGAGGACCAGCCCCCAGATTGTCAGACTGGAGCTTCTACCATAGTTCACACGCACCCGGGCACCGGTAAACGACCTGAGTGCCGACCTGCACTGCAGATGGTTTCGCAAGCTTTATTTGTTGAAAGAGCAATTATGGATGCATTCCTATCGTGGTGCTTTGCACACTGTTGCGGGAAGTCTGCCGACAACGCTAACAACATTCCGGGTGCTCCCAACTTATATGATATGCTGACGGTTACACTACAAGAGCGCAGGCGGTTCTCACATATTGTAAATTGACACAGCGCCCTCTCCCTAGGAAATCCGCTGTGTACTCTCGCGGTCTTCCTTATGCCGACGCACACCGCTGGAACGTTGATATATCTACGTACTCTTAGGTATTTGTCTCCATGGGTGTGTGTATGTGTCTATGTAGCACACCACTCCCTTTCACTGTCCGTGTATGGAAAGGGTACACACGCGGCGCAGACTTATTGTGGTCGACTAATGATGTATATGTAGCTTCTTAACAGCTCTCAGTCCTTCTCCGACTGAAAAGGCAAAAGCCGCGCAACTCACCCCGACACACTTTAATATCGATTGCTGCTCACACGACACGACCGACTATGCCTCGTCATGCCTGTGGAAACGCAAGAATTTGATGTTATATAAAATGTGTAAATAGAGAGATGTGCCGCCTGGAGGTACAACAGACGCGGAAACTACTCGTGGGCGAGCTGTGGAACATGAGTCAAAAATTACGAGAGGAAAATCAGTACTAGGTCTTGATACCTACTGGTAGTCACGTGAGTGCTGAGCGTCACTATATACCCGCCCTCGCTCACTGTAGTGCCCACCCGGCCGACGCCTGACAGCTGCATACACAGAGATGAAGAGGTTTCTGCGGTCCGCTTAAGCTCGTCCCCCTAAACAGTGTGTTGAAGTGCGTTACGACAGCCGCAGGCACGTTACAGAGGCCTCGCTTCTTTTGTTTACAAAAACATTTTTGGTGGAAACGAAGAAGGAAGCAAACTTCCGCGAGCTTCTATAAGGATGTGGTCAGATTCCACAAGTCGGTATACAACGAAAGTCGAATTCAAACCGTGATTCTTCCTGAGCGAGTAGCGTGTTGTATTGCCCCGGTGGTGATGACACGCTTTTCCCCGGCCCTAGGGCCGCTGTTGCTTGAAACACAGCAAAAGAGATCGGCAATCCTCAGCGGGTACCTGGGAACATCTACGCTTCAGGGCCAAGGTCTCTGGCCGTCCCGGAGAACTGACCCTGCTCCCTACTTTGGAATAAGCTGGACCCGCTGCTTGTCGACGGCACACCCATTCCCCAATGATATCTTCATGCCAGACGAGCAGCCGATTCAAACGCACAGAACGTCAAGAGTGAAGTTTAAAGCGCCCACTGTGAATCGGAGACAGAGCGGCCCAGAACGTATATTCCACATCGTTGTGCCTGAGCCAATAACATAAAACAGCAATGCGTGCGTATTGAGTAGATGTGTTGAAACAATAGGGTAAACCGTCAGAGGCAGAGAGAGGAAGGTCTGCGAGCCGAATTAACTGAAGCGGTGAAATGTCAGAATGCAGGTTTTCCGCGGCCGTTCGTCGAGGGGGACTGACTGAAGAGCTCCGCTTGATGCTTTTGTTTTTCAATCCGTGAGAAAACCGGCGATAAGCATCGAACGACACGACCAGGACGCAGCTTGCGCCACCACTCCTTTCGGACGAGTCAATACCTCTCGGTTCAGGCGGCCACGGTGCAGGAATCACCGTCTCGCTCTCCTGCTGTCGGCAACGACGAGGTACTAGACCTTCAATATGCAGCCGCACCATCGGATGTTTGTCTACTGAAACTGCAGTCGAAGGGGGTATTCGTATACCAGCAACACGCAGTGGCATAGCAGCAGTCTTCCCACAAGACGCGCAGGACCCCAGGAATGGTCAACAAACTTTTCCTGGCAGTCGAAATGTTCGACTGATCCATTTTCTCTTCTGCTTGCTGTCGGGGATCAGAGTCTCTGATGGCACGGCAAAGCGCACGTCCGCTTCAAACACACCGACTGACCAGGTTTTGCTTAATCTCTGAAACTTCAACTACACAGATCCAACCAGTCGCTCGTTCACACATTGCAGAGGTGAAACGGAGCCTCCGACGCCGTGGTACACGTCCTAAAAATGGCGCGGAGGTGGCGCCTAAGGCCTCATTGACTTCCATCGTAGCTCAGAAATATGCCTTCCGGATGTGAACGAACGTTGCCAGACAATTAATGATGGCGGGCGGCGTTCGTCCTTCACACTGGGCCGGAGGTTGTTTATCTGGTCTAAGAAGTAGGAACAGCTCTTGCATCAGCGTAGAAATCACTGCGGTGTTGAGCGAACGAGGACCAGCCCCCAGATTGTCAGATTGGAGCTTCTACCATAGTTCACACGCACCCGGGCACCGGTAAACGACCTGTGTGCCGACCTGCACTGCAGATGGTTTCGCAAGCTTTATTTGTTGAAAGAGCAATTATGGATGCATTCCTATCGTGGTGCTTTGCACACTGTTGCGGGAAAGTCTGCCGACAACGCTAACAACATTCCGGGTGCTCCCAACTTATATGATATGCTGACGGTTACACTACAAGAGCGCAGGCGGTTCTCACATATTGTAAATTGACACAGCGCCCTCTCCCTAGGAAATCCGCTGTGTACTCTCGCGGTCTTCCTTATGCCGACGCACACCGCTGGAACGTTGATATATCTACGTACTCTTAGGTATTTGTCTCCATGGGTGTGTGTATGTATCTATGTAGAAATCACTGCGGTGCTGAGCGAACGAGGACAGCCCCCAGATTGTCAGATTGGAGCTTCTACCATAGTTCACACGCACCCGGGAACCGGTAAACGACCTGTGTGCCGACCTGCGCTGCAGATGGTTTCGCAAGCTTTATTTGTTGAAAGAGCAATTATGGATGCATTCCTATCGTGGTGCTCTGCACACAGTTGCGGGAAAGTCTGCCGACAACGCTAACAACATTCCGGGTGCTCCCAACTTATATGATATGCTGACGGTTGCACTACAAGAGCGCAGGCGGTTCTCACATATTGTAAATTGACACAGCGCCCTCTCCCTAGGGAATCCGCTGTGTACTCTCGCGGTCCTCCATAAGCCGACGCACACCGTTGGAACGTTAATGTATCTACGTACTCTTAGGTATTTGTCTCCATGGGTGTGTGTATGTGTCTATGTAGCACACCACTCCCTTTCACTGTCCGTGTATGGAAAGGGTACACACGCGGCGCAGACTTATTGTGGTCGACTAATGCTGTATTGTAGCTTCTTAACAGCTCTCAGTCCTTCTCCGACTGAAAAGGCAAAAGCCGCGCAACTCACACTCTAATATCGATTGCTGCTCACACGACACGACCGAGTATGCCTCGTCATGCCTGTGGAAACGCAAGAATTTGATGTTATATAAAATGTGTAAATAGAGAGATGTGCCGCCTGGAGGTACAACAGACGCGGAAACTACTCGTGGGCGAGCTGTGGAACATGAGTCAAAAATAACGAGAGGGAAAATCAGTACTAGGTCTTGATACCTACTGGTAGTCACGTGTGTGCTGAGCGTCACTATATACCCGCCCTCGCTCACTGTAGTGCCCCATCGGCCGACGCCTGACAGCTGCATACACAGAGATGAAGAGGTTTCTGCGGTCCGCTTAAGCTCGTCCCTCAAAACAGTGTGCTGAAGTGCATTACGACAGCCGCAGGCACGTTACAGAGGCCTCGCTTCTTTTGTTTACAAAAACATTTTTGGTGGAAACGAAGAAGGAAGCAAACTTCCGCGAGCTTCTATAAGGATGTGGTCAGATTCCACAAGTCGGTATACAGCGAGAGTCGAATTCAAACCGTGATTCTTCCTGAGCGAGTAGCGTGTTGTATTGCCCCGGCGGTGATGACACGCTTTTCCGCGGCCCCAGGGCCGCTGTTGCTTGAAACACAGCAAAAGAGATCGGCAATCCTCAGCGGGTACCTGGGAACATCTACGCTTCAGGGCCAAGGTCTCTGGCCGTCCCGGAGAACTGACCCTGCTCCCGACTTTGGAATAAGCTGGACCCGCTGCTTGTCGACGGCACACCCATTCCCCAATGATATCTTCATGCCAGACGAGCAGCCGATTCAAACGCACAGAACGTCAAGAGTGAAGTTTAAAGCGCCCACTGTGAATCGGAGACAGAGCGGCCCAGAACGTATATTCCACATCGTTGTGCCTGAGCCAATAACATAAAACAGCAATGCGTGCGTATTGAGTAGATGTGTTGAAACAATAGGGTAAACCGTCAGAGGCAGAGAGAGGAAGGTCTGCGAGCCGAATTAACTGAAGCGGTGAAATGTCAGAATGCAGGTTTTCCGCGGCCGTTCGTCGAGGGGGACTGACTGAAGAGCTCCGCTTGATGCTTTTGTTTTTCAATCCGTGAGAAAACCGGCGATAAGCATCGAACGACACGACCAGGACGCAGCTTGCGCCACCACTCCTTTCGGACGAGTCAATACCTCTCGGTTCAGGCGGCCACGGTGCAGGAATCACCGTCTCGCTCTCCTGCTGTCGGCAACGACGAGGTACTAGACCTTCAATATGCAGCCGCACCATCGGATGTTTGTCTACTGAAACTGCAGTCGAAGGGGGTATTCGTATACCAGCAACACGCAGTGGCATAGCAGCAGTCTTACCACAAGACGCGCAGGACCCCAGGAATGGTCAACAAACTTTTCCTGGCAGTCGAAATGTTCGACTGATCCATTTTCTCTTCTGCTTGCTGTCGGGGATCAGAGTCTCTGATGGCACGGCAAAGCGCACGTCCGCTTCAAACACACCGACTGACCAGGTTTTGCTTAATCTCTGAAACTTCAACTACACAGATCCAACCAGTCGCTCGTTCACACATTGCAGAGGTGAAACGGAGCCTCCGACGCCGTGGTACACGTCCTAAAAATGGCGCGGAGGTGGCGCCTAAGGCCTCATTGACTTCCATCGTAGCTCAGAAATATGCCTTCCGGATGTGAACGAACGTTGCCAGACAATTAATGATGGCGGGCGGCGTTCGTCCTTCACACTGGGCCGGAGGTTGTTTATCTGGTCGAAGAAGTAGGAACAGCTCTTGCATCAGCGTAGAAATCACTGCGGTGTTGAGCGAACGAGGACCAGCCCCCAGATTGTCAGATTGGAACTTCTACCAGAGTTCACACGCACCCGGGCACCGGTAAACGACCTGTGTGCCGACCTGCACTGCAGATGGTTTCGCAAGCTTTATTTGTTGAAAGAGCAATTATGGATGCATTCCTACCGTGGTGCCCTGCACACTGTTGCGGGAAAGTCTGCCGACAACGCTAACAACATTCCGGGTGCTCCCAACTTATATGATATGCTGACGGTTGCACTACAAGAGCGCAGGCGGTTCTCACATATTGTAAATTGACACAGCGCCCTCTCCCTAGGAAATCCGCTGTGTACTCTCGCGGTCTTCCTTAAGCCGACGCACACCGCTGGAACGTTGATATATCTACGTACTCTTAGGTATTTGTCTCCATGGGTGTGTGTATGTATCTATGTAGAAATCACTGCGGTGCTGAGCGAACGAGGACAGCCCCCAGATTGTCAGATTGGAGCTTCTACCATAGTTCACACGCACCCGGGAACCGGTAAACGACCTGTGTGCCGACCTGCGCTGCAGATGGTTTCGCAAGCTTTATTTGTTGAAAGAGCAATTATGGATGCATTCCTATCGTGGTGCTCTGCACACAGTTGCGGGAAAGTCTGCCGACAACGCTAACAACATTCCGGGTGCTCCCAACTTATATGATATGCTGACGGTTGCACTACAAGAGCGCAGGCGGTTCTCACATATTGTAAATTGACACAGCGCCCTCTCCCTAGGGAATCCGCTGTGTACTCTCGCGGTCCTCCATAAGCCGACGCACACCGTTGGAACGTTAATGTATCTACGTACTCTTAGGTATTTGTCTCCATGGGTGTGTGTATGTGTCTATGTAGCACACCACTCCCTTTCACTGTCCGTGTATGGAAAGGGTACACACGCGGCGCAGACTTATTGTGGTCGACTAATGCTGTATTGTAGCTTCTTAACAGCTCTCAGTCCTTCTCCGACTGAAAAGGCAAAAGCCGCGCAACTCACACTCTAATATCGATTGCTGCTCACACGACACGACCGAGTATGCCTCGTCATGCCTGTGGAAACGCAAGAATTTGATGTTATATAAAATGTGTAAATAGAGAGATGTGCCGCCTGGAGGTACAACAGACGCGGAAACTACTCGTGGGCGAGCTGTGGAACATGAGTCAAAAATAACGAGAGGGAAAATCAGTACTAGGTCTTGATACCTACTGGTAGTCACGTGTGTGCTGAGCGTCACTATATACCCGCCCTCGCTCACTGTAGTGCCCCATCGGCCGACGCCTGACAGCTGCATACACAGAGATGAAGAGGTTTCTGCGGTCCGCTTAAGCTCGTCCCTCAAAACAGTGTGCTGAAGTGCATTACGACAGCCGCAGGCACGTTACAGAGGCCTCGCTTCTTTTGTTTACAAAAACATTTTTGGTGGAAACGAAGAAGGAAGCAAACTTCCGCGAGCTTCTATAAGGATGTGGTCAGATTCCACAAGTCGGTATACAGCGAGAGTCGAATTCAAACCGTGATTCTTCCTGAGCGAGTAGCGTGTTGTATTGCCCCGGCGGTGATGACACGCTTTTCCGCGGCCCCAGGGCCGCTGTTGCTTGAAACACAGCAAAAGAGATCGGCAATCCTCAGCGGGTACCTGGGAACATCTACGCTTCAGGGCCAAGGTCTCTGGCCGTCCCGGAGAACTGACCCTGCTCCCGACTTTGGAATAAGCTGGACCCGCTGCTTGTCGACGGCACACCCATTCCCCAATGATATCTTCATGCCAGACGAGCAGCCGATTCAAACGCACAGAACGTCAAGAGTGAAGTTTAAAGCGCCCACTGTGAATCGGAGACAGAGCGGCCCAGAACGTATATTCCACATCGTTGTGCCTGAGCCAATAACATAAAACAGCAATGCGTGCGTATTGAGTAGATGTGTTGAAACAATAGGGTAAACCGTCAGAGGCAGAGAGAGGAAGGTCTGCGAGCCGAATTAACTGAAGCGGTGAAATGTCAGAATGCAGGTTTTCCGCGGCCGTTCGTCGAGGGGGACTGACTGAAGAGCTCCGCTTGATGCTTTTGTTTTTCAATCCGTGAGAAAACCGGCGATAAGCATCGAACGACACGACCAGGACGCAGCTTGCGCCACCACTCCTTTCGGACGAGTCAATACCTCTCGGTTCAGGCGGCCACGGTGCAGGAATCACCGTCTCGCTCTCCTGCTGTCGGCAACGACGAGGTACTAGACCACGAATATGCAGCCGCACCATCGGATGTTTGTCTACTGAAACTGCAGTCGAAGGGGGTATTCGTATACCAGCAACACGCAGTGGCATAGCAGCAGTCTTACCACAAGACGCGCAGGACCCCAGGAATGGTCAACAAACTTTTCCTGGCAGTCGAAATGTTCGACTGATCCATTTTCTCTTCTGCTTGCTGTCGGGGATCAGAGTCTCTGATGGCACGGCAAAGCGCACGTCCGCTTCAAACACACCGACTGACCAGGTTTTGCTTAATCTCTGAAACTTCAACTACACAGATCCAACCAGTCGCTCGTTCACACATTGCAGAGGTGAAACGGAGCCTCCGACGCCGTGGTACACGTCCTAAAAATGGCGCGGAGGTGGCGCCTAAGGCCTCATTGACTTCCATCGTAGCTCAGAAATATGCCTTCCGGATGTGAACGAACGTTGCCAGACAATTAATGATGGCGGGCGGCGTTCGTCCTTCACACTGGGCCGGAGGTTGTTTATCTGGTCGAAGAAGTAGGAACAGCTCTTGCATCAGCGTAGAAATCACTGCGGTGTTGAGCGAACGAGGACCAGCCCCCAGATTGTCAGATTGGAACTTCTACCAGAGTTCACACGCACCCGGGCACCGGTAAACGACCTGTGTGCCGACCTGCACTGCAGATGGTTTCGCAAGCTTTATTTGTTGAAAGAGCAATTATGGATGCATTCCTACCGTGGTGCCCTGCACACTGTTGCGGGAAAGTCTGCCGACAACGCTAACAACATTCCGGGTGCTCCCAACTTATATGATATGCTGACGGTTGCACTACAAGAGCGCAGGCGGTTCTCACATATTGTAAATTGACACAGCGCCCTCTCCCTAGGGAATCCGCTGTGTACTCTCGCGGTCTTCCTTAAGCCGACGCACACCGCTGGAACGTTGATATATCTACGTACTCTTAGGTATTTGTCTCCATGGGTGTGTGTATGTATCTATGTAGAAATCACTGCGGTGCTGAGCGAACGAGGACAGCCCCCAGATTGTCAGATTGGAGCCTCTACCATAGTTCACACGCACCCGGGCACCGGTAAACGACCTGTGTGCCGACCTGCACTGCAGATGGTTTCGCAAGCTTTATTTGTTGAAAGAGCAATTATGGATGCATTCCTATCGTGGTGCTTTGCACACTGTTGCGGGAAGTCTGCCGACAACGCTAACAACATTCCGGGTGCTCCCAACTTATATGATATGCTGACGGTTGCACTACAAGAGCGCAGGCGGTTCTCACATATTGTAAATTGACACAGCGCCCTCTCCCTAGGGAATCCGCTGTGTACTCTCGCGGTCTTCCATAAGCCGACGCACACCGTTGGAACGTTAATGTATCTACGTACTCTTAGGTATTTGTCTCCATGGGTGTGTGTATGTGTCTATGTAGCACACCACTCCCTTTCACTGTCCGTGTATGGAAAGGGTACACACGCGGCGCAGACTTATTGTGGTCGACTAATGATGTACATGTAGCTTCTTAACAGCTCTCAGTCCTTCTCCGACTGAAAAGGCAAAAGCCGCGCAACTCACACTCTAATATCGATTGCTGCTCACACGACACGACCGAGTATGCCTCGTCATGCCTGTGGAAACGCAAGAATTTGATGTTATATAAAATGTGTAAATAGAGAGATGTGCCGCCTGGAGGTACAACAGACGCGGAAACTACTCGTGGGCGAGCTGTGGAACATGAGTCAAAAATAACAAGAGGGAAAATCAGTACTAGGTCTTGATACCTACTGGTAGTCACGTGTGTGCTGAGCGTCACTATATACCCGCCCTCGCTCACTGTAGTGCCCACCCGGCCGACGCCTGACAGCTGCATACACAGAGATGAAGAGGTTTCTGCGGTCCGCTTAAGCTCGTCTCTCTAAACAGTGTGTTGAAGTGCGTTACGACAGCCGCAGGCACGTTACAGAGGCCTCGCTTCTTTTGTTTACAAAAACATTTTTGGTGGAAACGAAGAAGGAAGCAAACTTCCGCGAGCTTGTATAAGGATGTGGTCAGATTCCACAAGTCGGTATACAACGAAAGTCGAATTCAAACCGTGATTCTTCCTGAGCGAGTAGCGTGTTGTATTGCCCCGGCGGTGATGACACGCTTTTCCGCGGCCCCAGGGCCGCTGTTGCTTGAAACACAGCAAAAGAGATCGGCAATCCTCAGCGGGTACCTGGGAACATCTACGCTTCAGGGCCAAGGTCTCTGGCCGTCCCGGAGAACTGACCCTGCTCCCTACTTTGGAATAAGCTGGACCCGCTGCTTGTCGACAGCACACCCATTCCCCAATGATATCTTCATGCCAGACGAGCAGCCGATTCAAACGCACAGAACGTCAAGAGTGAAGTTTAAAGCGCCCACTGTGAATCGGAGACAGAGCGGCCCAGAACGTATATTCCACATCGTTGTGCCTGAGCCAATAACATAAAACAGCAATGCGTGCGTATTGAGTAGATGTGTTGAAACAATAGGGTAAACCGTCAGAGGCAGAGAGAGGAAGGTCTGCGAGCCGAATTAAGTGAAGCGGTGAAATGTCAGAATGCAGGTTTTCCGCGGCCGTTCGTCGAGGGGGACTGACTGAAGAGCTCCGCTTGATGCTTTTGTTTTTCAATCCGTGAGAAAACCGGCGATAAGCATCGAACGACACGACCAGGACGCAGCTTGCGCCACCACTCCTCTCGGACGAGTCAATACCTCTCGGTTCAGGCGGCCACGGTGCAGGAATCACCGTCTCGCTCTCCTGCTGTCGGCAACGACGAGGTACTAGACCTTCAATATGCAGCCGCACCATCGGATGTTTGTCTACTGAAACTGCAGTCGAAGGGGGTATTCGTATACCAGCAACACGCAGTGGCATAGCAGCAGTCTTACCACAAGACGCACAGGACCCCAGGAATGGTCAACAAACTTTTCCTGGCAGTCGAAATGTTCGACTGATCCATTTTCTCTTCTGCTTGCTGTCGGGGATCAGAGTCTCTGACGGCACGGCAAAGCGCACGTCCGCTTCAAACACACCGACTGACCAGGTTTTGCTTACTCTCTGAAACTTCAACTACACAGATCCATTCAGTCGCTCGTTCACACATTGCAGAGGTGAAACGGAGCCTCCGACGCCGTGGTACACGTCCTAAAAATGCCGCGGAGGTGGCCTCAACGCCTCATTGACTTCCATCGTAGCTCAGAAATATGCCTTCCTGATGTGAACGAACGTTGCCAGACAATTAATGATGGCGGGCGGCGTTCGTCCTTCACACTGGGCCGGAGGTTGTTTATCTGGTCGAAGAAGTAGGAACAGCTCTTGCATCAGCGTAGAAATCACTGCGGTGTTGAGCGAACGAGGACCAGCCCCCAGATTGTCAGATTGGAACTTCTACCATAGTTCACACGCACCCGGGCACCGGTAAACGACCTGTGTGCCGACCTGCACTGCAGATGGTTTCGCAAGCTTTATTTGTTGAAAGAGCAATTATGGATGCATTCCTACCGTGGTGCCCTGCACACTGTTGCGGGAAAGTCTGCCGACAACGCTAACAACATTCCGGGTGCTCCCAACTTATATGATATGCTGACGGTTGCACTACAAGAGCGCAGGCGGTTCTCACATATTGTAAATTGACACAGCGCCCTCTCCCTAGGAAATCCGCTGTGTACTCTCGCGGTCTTCCTTAAGCCGACGCACACCGCTGGAACGTTGATATATCTACGTACTCTTAGGTATTTGTCTCCATGGGTGTGTGTATGTATCTACGTAGAAATCACTGCGGTGCTGAGCGAACGAGGACAGCCCCCAGATTGTCAGATTGGAGCTTCTACCATAGTTCACACGCACCTGGGAACCGGTAAACGACCTGTGTGCCGACCTGCGCTGCAGATGGTTTCGCAAGCTTTATTTGTTGAAAGAGCAATTATGGATGCATTCCTACCGTGGTGCTCTGCACACTGTTGCGGGAAAGTCTGCCGACAACGCTAACAACATTCCGGGTGCTCCCAACTTATATGATATGCTGACGGTTGCACTACAAGAGCGCAGGCGGTTCTCACATATTGTAAATTGACACAGCGCCCTCTCCCTAGGGAATCCGCTGTGTACTCTCGCGGTCTTCCATAAGCCGACGCACACCGTTGGAACGTTAATGTATCTACGTACTCTTAGGTATTTGTCTCCATGGGTGTGTGTATGTGTCTATGTAGCACACCACTCCCTTTCACTGTCCGTGTATGGAAAGGGTACACACGCGGCGCAGACTTATTGTGGTCGACTAATGATGTACATGTAGCTTCTTAACAGCTCTCAGTCCTTCTCCGACTGAAAAGGCAAAAGCCGCGCAACTCACACTCTAATATCGATTGCTGCTCGCACGACACGACCGAGTATGCCTCGTCATGCCTGTGGAAACGCAAGAATTTGATGTTATATAAAATGTGTAAATAGAGAGATGTGCCGCCTGGAGGTACAACAGACGCGGAAACTACTCGTGGGCGAGCTGTGGAACATGAGTCAAAAATAACGAGAGGGAAAATCAGTACTAGGTCTTGATACCTACTGGTAGTCACGTGTGTGCTGAGCGTCACTATATACCCGCCCTCGCTCACTGTAGTGCCCACCCGGCCGACGCCTGACAGCTGCATACACAGAGATGAAGAGGTTTCTGCGGTCCGCTTAAGCTCGTCCCTCTAAACAGTGTGTTGAAGTGCGTTACGACAGCCGCAGGCACGTTACAGAGGCCTCGCTTCTTTTGTTTACAAAAACATTTTTGGTGGAAACGAAGAAGGAAGCAAACTTCCGCGAGCTTGTATAAGGATGTGGTCAGATTCCACAAGTCGGTATACAACGAAAGTCGAATTCAAACCGTGATTCTTCCTGAGCGAGTAGCGTGTTGTATTGCCCCGGTGGTGATGACACGCTTTTCCGCGGCCCTAGGGCCGCTGTTGCTTGAAACACAGCAAAAGAGATCGGCAATCCTCAGCGGGTACCTGGGAACATCTACGCTTCAGGGCCAAGGTCTCTGGCCGTCCCGGAGAACTGACCCTGCTCCCTACTTTGGAATAAGCTGGACCCGCTGCTTGTCGACAGCACACCCATTCCCCAATGATATCTTCATGCCAGACGAGCAGCCGATTCAAACGCACAGAACGTCAAGAGTGAAGTTTAAAGCGCCTACTGTGAATCGGAGACAGAGCGGCCCAGAACGTATATTCCACATCGTTGTGCCTGAGCCAATAACATAAAACAGCAATGCGTGCGTATTGAGTAGATGTGTTGAAACAATAGGGTAAACCGTCAGAGGCAGAGAGAGGAAGGTCTGCGAGCCGAATTAACTGAAGCGGTGAAATGTCAGAATGCAGGTTTTCCGCGGCCGTTCGTCGAGGGGGACTGACTGAAGAGCTCCGCTTGATGCTTTTGTTTTTCAATCCGTGAGAAAACCGGCGATAAGCATCGAACGACACGACCAGGACGCAGCTTGCGCCACCACTCCTTTCGGACGAGTCAATACCTCTCGGTTCAGGCGGCCACGGTGCAGGAATCACCGTCTCGCTCTCCTGCTGTCGGCAACGACGAGGTACTAGACCTTCAATATGCAGCCGCACCATCGGATGTTTGTCTACTGAAACTGCAGTCGAAGGGGGTATTCGTATACCAGCAACACGCAGTGGCATAGCAGCAGTCTTACCACAAGACGCGCAGGACCCCAGGAATGGTCAACAAACTTTTCCTGGCAGTCGAAATGTTCGACTGATCCATTTTCTCTTCTGCTTGCTGTCGGGGATCAGAGTCTCTGATGGCACGGCAAAGCGCACGTCCGCTTCAAACACACCGACTGACCAGGTTTTGCTTAATCTCTGAAACTTCAACTACACAGATCCAACCAGTCGCTCGTTCACACATTGCAGAGGTGAAACGGAGCCTCCGACGCCGTGGTACACGTCCTAAAAATGGCGCGGAGGTGGCGCCTAAGGCCTCATTGACTTCCATCGTAGCTCAGAAATATGCCTTCCGGATGTGAACGAACGTTGCCAGACAATTAATGATGGCGGGCGGCGTTCGTCCTTCACACTGGGCCGGAGGTTGTTTATCTGGTCGAAGAAGTAGGAACAGCTCTTGCATCAGCGTAGAAATCACTGCGGTGTTGAGCGAACGAGGACCAGCCCCCAGATTGTCAGATTGGAACTTCTACCAGAGTTCACACGCACCCGGGCACCGGTAAACGACCTGTGTGCCGACCTGCACTGCAGATGGTTTCGCAAGCTTTATTTGTTGAAAGAGCAATTATGGATGCATTCCTACCGTGGTGCCCTGCACACTGTTGCGGGAAAGTCTGCCGACAACGCTAACAACATTCCGGGTGCTCCCAACTTATATGATATGCTGACGGTTGCACTACAAGAGCGCAGGCGGTTCTCACATATTGTAAATTGACACAGCGCCCTCTCCCTAGGGAATCCGCTGTGTACTCTCGCGGTCTTCCTTAAGCCGACGCACACCGCTGGAACGTTGATATATCTACGTACTCTTAGGTATTTGTCTCCATGGGTGTGTGTATGTATCTATGTAGAAATCACTGCGGTGCTGAGCGAACGAGGACAGCCCCCAGATTGTCAGATTGGAGCCTCTACCATAGTTCACACGCACCCGGGCACCGGTAAACGACCTGTGTGCCGACCTGCACTGCAGATGGTTTCGCAAGCTTTATTTGTTGAAAGAGCAATTATGGATGCATTCCTATCGTGGTGCTTTGCACACTGTTGCGGGAAGTCTGCCGACAACGCTAACAACATTCCGGGTGCTCCCAACTTATATGATATGCTGACGGTTGCACTACAAGAGCGCAGGCGGTTCTCACATATTGTAAATTGACACAGCGCCCTC
>CATKUM010000374.1:0-41457 GCA_949786405.1 Onychomys arenicola
AGTAGAAACCCACAGGACAAGGCGTGTTCGCCAGGGTTTGACGTGCCCGACTGGCAGTAAAAGCCTTCTGGACACGTCTCAGGGCTGGTCAATGCCACTCCGGCGCAATAGCTTCCAGCGGGGCACTTTTGCAGCTGATCTGTCCTTCTGAATCCTGGAAGGTGCCCATTGGGCACGGCAGCTGGATACTCGATACACTTGCTTCTGTAATATTGAGCGCACAAGACGGGGCCCTGAGTGCTGCGTATTAGCCTGTAAGACGACCATCAATACTTCTTTCAGACTAGCGGCCGTTTTGCTTCACAGTAAGAAAATGGAGGAGGAAGATGTTTTACCTACCGGAGAGTGTCTGTCTAAGCTCAGTGAACAACTATGACGCATTATGGGGCCTAAACTACTTACCTGGCACAGAAGCAGGGCGCACAATGACTTCTTTCACAGCACCTTTTTCTGGTTTGAGTAGACGGAAACCAATTTGAGATGATTTGATGGCTCGTAAAAGCGAAAGAAGCATAGACGTCCTTGCCCTTTTGGTTAAGCGACCCCAGATGTTCCCAAATTCCCCGTTCACGATCGTGACTCCAGACTGTGGTGTCCAGAGTTTCGGCTTGCTGCAGGACGGATCGACAAGAGCTAAACCTGTAGCTCGCTGCAGACTGGATAAGCCTTCCGCTCACTCAAAACTGACCAGCAGCAGTTTTGGACGTAGAGTTCTTACAAAACACTTATGATGTCTACAGGAGTTTATCCGTTCAAACCACTGCGTCAGCATCCCAAGGCATGCTCAAGTGCAGAAAATGTGGAACGAGTCAACAGGCCAGGGGGCAAAGCTTCTGCTGTGCTGCAAAAACCCTCCTGAAGGAGCCACTCTAGCCTTGCATTCACGGAACTACACATGTTAGGGAACGACCTCCAGAGTGAAAGGCTCTATTCAGCGTCTGTTTGAAAACAAGATCAATCAGCCTGTACAACGCCACCACTCACGAGCGTTCCATAACGAGGGTCCAAGTGTATCTCCACCGTTCCTACACTTCTCTGAGCTTCTAAGTCAATGATCACTAGGTTCTCTGAGAAACGGCCTCAAAGCAGTCTACGTCACCACGTTCAGACAACTCTGAGCGTGCCGCAGGCGTTGTGGGCATGTCTCTCTTGAAAACGCAGCGTTTGTTGGTCGCAGTTGGTAGGTAAAGTGTTCTGTTTTCAGACGAGACAGTGGCGTTTTTCCGAAAGGCAGCGACATCTTCGCCATCTGCACATCAAAAAAAAAACCCGGGAGATTGATTATGTGTACACGAACAGGAATTATCAGCGGCTATTGAATGTAGATGTAGTACGAAACCCAGTAACGCAGCAAGCTGTTTATTCATAGTCTCTTTTGAAAATCCCCGCACTCGACCAAACAGTAATCAGCGGGAGCGCTGGTAGCAGGCTGTCTTCTTCTTGCTTCAGACATAAATACCTCTCTGTTATAGCTTTGCCGAAAAGCCTTGGAACACTTATAGTCAAGCTCTATCCTGAGCGCGTGTTACCCATAAATAATGGGTCTCTTACCTGGCGGACCGGGACAGTAATGCCCCGCAGCACACGGAGTTTCATCTGCTGCAGAAGAGCCTGCAGCGCAGTAGAACCCTTCCTTGCAGGTGCCGGATGGTCTCTCGCGTCCGCTGCCCTTACAAAATGAGCCCAGGGGACACGTCTTGCAGTGTGAGACGTCATAGGCTCCCTCGAAATCAAGGTACTTTGCCTCTGGGCATGGAAGTGGGATTACAGTTGGTTCCGTCCAATTGAGGTCAAAGAAAATACGTCGGAGTCTGTGACTTGTTGCATCGGCAAAGAGCACTGCCTGGTCTGACCAGCCTACACAAGTGACAATTATGCAGCAGACGGAGCAGACTGATATGCACGCTACATCTTTCAGACACGCCACCATGATAGATCATGCTCTTAATGGTAAACCTCCGTCTACAAAATATAAGCAAGTCAAATGAAACGCCGGGCACAGTGGACATCAAGTGTGTGGGCTCGTTTGCTTTTGGAAAAAGTGGCACAGGATAAGAATCCCAGATGAACGCCGTCAGCTCTCGACGGCCGTTGCGCAAGCACAGGCATTTGAGAGGCACCTTCTGCTGCTATCCGGCTGTAATCGTTCTTCGCGCCAGATGTTTTTCTGTATTTCTCTGATAAAGATGCTGCAGATAGTCTAAAACGATAAAGTTTTGTGCACTTGGTTCTCTCGTAAAAGTTGCTTGGAAAACAACGTACGAGCGTATCCATGTGTAGTCCGCCTGCGTCTGCTTCAATTCGATCTGCTCGGGTCAGCGGGTGTTTCACAGTTGCAGCGTCAAATAAGACTTCATAAGCCTTCTCAGCAATATCGACCTTGAAAAGCCTGAATGCGATTGCAAAAATTACCGTAAAGAACCTGCCAGTCAGAACAAGTACAGAGACCGTCCGTCTCTGCTTGCAGGTGTATTGCAGCATGGTGTGTTTTCCGAAAAAGTTGGAGGACGTTTGTTTCGGCAGCCACGGGATTCAAGCACTGCCATCTCACTTTTCTTCTTCCTTGTCATATATGGACAGTATAACCTTCTGCATAACCCCAACAAAGTAAACAGCACAATCGAAAACAAGTTAATTGAGTGTACATGTCATCACGGACAGGCGCGTCCAGCGATGAGCCTAGAAGAGCGTGTACAGAACCCCGCTTGACATGCAGCCAACTTACATTGTGCTCGGCATTTAAAGAAAGAGTGGCTTCAAGAGCACAACTGTTTACAGACTGCAGACGCTGAGCACCAAAGCTTACCCCATCCAGCCACGATCCCCACAAGCGCCGCCGGTTTTGATAAAAACCCATCGAGCGTGGTCCCCTCCCCGGTTCCAACCACAGTCGACATGTTAGACTCCGCCATAACCTTTTTTCTTATCTGGAGCACCAAATGCACGCTGCACAGCATGTATGCATTAGCGGCCACTCGTGTTGCGTCTTGTGCTTTTCAGAGAAAGATCCGTATATAGGTTCACGTGATCATCTGAAGATACTAACAGAAGAATTGGACACCGCCTGTCGGCTAGCCTCCTCACTTAATATATCGTCTCAACTTAGTGTTTCCGACGTCATTAATTTGGTCAGTCATCACTGTGTGCTGCATGCAGTAGCGTGAAATTATAAAGCGGTAATACGAATATATACGCAAGGAAACATCTGCGTCTAGAGCTGGCAAGTGCGGTCCTCTTTTACAAGTTCATCTGTCTCGGCAACCTGTTGCTCTTGAGCATTTCCGATCGGCAAGCGCAGAAATGATCTACCGCCATGAGAAACGCTTATCTGCTCGTAGAGCGTTCGATTGGTTGCCAATATACGCGGCAAATTCTAACGGAAGGGGCAAGCTGCCCAACGGGAATGCGGAACAGTTTATATTCGTAGCAATTGGGTTGTACATATCACCTCAGAAACCTAGTAGTACCGCATCACAGTGAAATGAAACGTTCTGTATTTGATCAGTTTTCAGTTTTGCCTTACTCTGGCGTTCCCATATCTGCCACATAAACGTATCATCCACGTCCACCCACACGTCCGTGGACTGTTAGCGAGGGCGCCGTCGAATCTTTATCTGAGCACCCGTCAAAGCGCCCGTTCGCTCGAAAAGATGGACTGAGAGAGAAATCTAGCATATTTCGCCCTTGTTGCAGAGTACTTTCTACTTATACAAAAGAGATATACGGCGTACGTTAGTGCTCAAACTTCGTAGGGCAGAGCAGTAAAACAGTATCCACTGGAGACGCGTTGGAAGCGAGAAACTTCCTATTGCCTTCGTCTGATATAGGCGGCTTACGAGCCGTATGTGGATGACTTTTTCTGACATATCGTAAAACACTTCATCACTTCTTTAGATGCGTATGCGCTTTCATCGCATTCCAGCAGAAACAAGGAGGCCCGAAAGCAAACCTGTTTGAAGGCGAGGACAGGTCGTATGACCACCGGAAAAACTTGAATAGGTTCACAGGCACAATCTTATGCCATACTTGGTATCAAAAGCACTACACTTAATACAAGGCCGTCAGCAAAGCCAGCGAATGCTTTCATGTGAGGCGCTCTAGGCAATTATGGACGGCGGATGTTAGCAATTGGGTAAAAAGCTTAAGTTTGAAACAATGTGTGTCGAGACACAATGGATGCGGCCCCACGTCCACGTGTCACGGTTTTTCTTTTCGTGTGGACGTCCTGAGTCTCATACACACAGATTTGGCTTCATCGATAATTCGTTCTGCAACTCGACACGGACAATATGTACCTGTCGTCGTTGCGTCTAAATAAATTCGCGCAGTCGGAGAGGGGGCCAAAGTCATTTCGACCACACGATTCTCTTTAGGATCCCGCAACGTATAGGCGTCTGCCGTCTCCTGTGATCGCGAGACCTACTGCACTGTTAAGGCGAACCGCTGAAGGAAGTGCATCTGTCTCGCCCGTTGCCAGCCGATGTCTGATCAACAGCGGTCTCTCTGCAGCGCGTGTTGCAGACAAAACCCATTCCAACACCAGAGAACGATTCAGGAAGCGCGAATCAGTTAATTTGGGCACTAAGTCTTTTGAATGACGGAGGCTATTCTACTTAATGCGTTCTGTGGCTTGCGAATACAGAGACCTCCCTGTGGCGATAAACACGTCGCGCATAAATATATGTGTTCTAGTTGTGGACAGTCGCCACGCGCCAGCAGGCTCTTTCCATCGTACTGCATCCGCTCTGCCGGGATGCGGTTATCTCCTGGTTTGGCAGCTACGCAGCCGTGTCTTTAGAAACGTTTGGTCTTCCGCACTGCCGAGACTTAATTAGTTTCGAAGTATATAGCGGTTGCAGACGAGGAGCGTGAAGGTTTTTAACGAAAAGATTTCAGGCTTAAGCCGTGGGCTATGACAATCGTAAAGAGTATTTCAATTACTCAGCGGGGATCCTATTATACTGATAAAATTCACCGGCATATGGCGCGCACGGCTTTGCGCAGCCCACGGAGACGACTACTTCCAAATATATAAGTGAAACGCTTCAATTTGTATGTTTGAACATATCACGACTATACCCTCTTATGGATCTTGACGCGCTTACCCTCGTAGGAGACATAGAGAAAAGATTCGTCCGGTGACAGAGCAAGTCTGTTGGGGGTCGAATTCCGCAACCAGGGCACGTTCTCCTCGCTTACACCCTGCCGATAATGTGCTGATGGTTCCTGAAAGATGCAAATTCTCAACTGCAAACTGTATAGATAAACTATTCGGACTGCCGACTTGCACGCGCCACAAGCAGTAGGGATCCATGGTATACGCAGTACAAGAAGGACTGGATAACCTCACCCGTTTTACTCCGATTTCCTTTGGACACAACACACACAAAGCCTTCGAGTTCTCTCCCTTTAGTTTTAAGTCAAGCGTTTTCACGTTTGAGGGCAAACAGATAGGCTCACGGCGAACCAAAAATAGTAAGCGATTGCAATGCGGACGACACACGTACATTCAATTCCTATGTTTGAAAAACACTCAAAGTTAAACAATGGGCAGTAAAACCAACTGAATACAGCACGTGGTTTGATTAGATATTCGTTTCATCCTCCGTAGAAAACTTTTACTGAAGTTTTGAGAACGCGCGTGAGACCACATCTATTTGCGCATGTACAGCGAAAAGAAACCTTCCTACTGCAGCGCCTTACCGGCGGGACTACCAACGCGAAGCACACGTTTATTTCCGCTATCCGCAATAAACAAATCTCCAGTTTTTGGACCTCGAGCAAGATGACGGGATCTCTAAATGCAGCGGTACCATAATAGGCTCCTTCAGATGCCTTCCCTGGCAAAGCGGTTCCGCCCACTATGCGGCTGAGTGCTGTCGCACACATCGGCAAGTAGGAGATAAACGGGAAGACGCCTCCAGTGTCAGCAGAAGTCAGCCGGTATGTTAGAACGTGGATGCGACGTACCTAAGGAGTACGCCAAGCCAGGATTTGTATGCAACCCTCCGTACTTGTGAACGCCACTGCTAATATAAAGCAGGGAAGTCCTGCTTACGGGTATTTCTTTTCTAGAATACCCTTACGGGGCGGCGTTTGATATGAAGTCAAGCATCACAGCGCGAAATCAGCTTGCAGGAATGGTGGTGGGGGCGGTTATAACATCGATGAATCTGGTGTCTTATTCGTTAGCAAATTTGTGAATTGCACGTTATATGCATCCGTCTTTGACTCTCTAGGCGTTAAGCTATGCTCACGCGGTGGGCAATAGTGCCCAGCAGGACACGCATGGCCTTGCATGTGTTCTGGGCAGGCATCGCCGGTGACCCCCGCTGTCGGCATGGAAGTAGAGCAACGTTCGAGGCAGATAAACCCAGGAGCACAAGGCCCAGCAGGTTCCGCCAGCATTCCAGAATCGCAGTAGTAGTTCTTGGGGCACGAGATGGGCCTACTAGAGCCCAGAGGGCAATACTCGCCCGGCCCGCATACTGTCGGTGGTTCCCGTAAACTTGTACCAGCAGGGCAGTAGTAGCCTGGCGTCGTCCAGATGATATCAGAAGGAGTAGGGGACATACACATCAAACTGAACCCATAGGCAGCAGTTCAGCGCGCGGGAACACGTGCAATACCTCATTTTTTCATGCAAGATATCTGTGCCCATTTCGGCACTATTCGTGCCTTTTAGTCTGCCTCTTAAGAAGAATCTGCTAAACGATTTCAGCTCTCTTGTTGACACAGGTAATAATCCAGATAGTATTCCTGAAGTAACTGTGGGGAATGATAAACATAACTTCGTACATTTTCGTCTCCTCAAAAGAGTACGAGATTATTTAAGAAACAATACTAGCTTCTTTTCCTAATGCAATTGATTTCAATCAAGTATTTTTTTAAAAGCGCCGAATTCTGTGGTGAATACGGAGGTAAGAGAATTTTATCATAAAAAGCAGAAAGTGCAGAAAATGTAGATTTTCCACTACGCAGAATCACTTTAACCTCAGTTGTTTTTGCTTCTGAATTCATTTCAATAGATTCTGTAATATATTTTCCTATTGCTTATAGATGGTTTAAATTGTTTCGAGAGACATTTGGGTAGGAATATTTAATGCCTATATATATATTACCTAATATTCAAATTGAGAACTGTGTAATTTTTCAGCATTTCAGGAGGTGCCTGGCTGTCATCAGCTCGTGTCGCGCGGGGTAGTCCCGCTCCGAGCGCTACTCTTATTTATGATTATAAATATAAACATTTAAATACCAGGTAGGAGAAAGGAAAACAAAACGTCAAGCCTTTATGCCCCCCTATATTCTGGGCTACACACGTAAAGGGGGAGCGCAAGCTTGACAGAGCGTCATCACGCAGATGAAGGAAAAAAGCCTATCTAGGTTGTGGACCTGTTTTGCTAACACGTGCCAATCAGTGGAATGAAAAATATTCGCTAGAATGTGACCGCTTTATACAAAGAGAGATTTTATAATCATTTAAATTGAATAGTTATAATCAAAACTATAAATTCAAAATAATAAGTTTTTCAATATCAATTTAAATCTGGATTGCTTGCAATAGGACCTAAAATAGAACTCAAAGAGGTATTAGAAAATGCTGTATTGAAAATTAATATGATGAACAATCGCTTGAACTTTTCAATTGCAGCACTCTGGGCGTTCCTTATCATGAAGTTACAGGATTAAATTGCCGAGAAAAAAAAATGTCAGTGAATTTTAGCTGCTTATTTATATCATTAACAAAACTTTCCTACTTTGTAAGTATAATTCGGGTCCAATCTATTTTTAATATAAACGCAACTAATAATATTTAATCATTGTTCATTTCAAGTAAATTTTTTACTTACGAGAGCCGGCAACACAATTAAGTTTATGAGCTTTCCAGTCACTTTGCTCACGTGCATGTCCTGACTTCGCGGCTTTCGGATAGCAACATACACCAGATGACTGTTACAGAGGTCGCGGCTAGCAACTGAGGGAGAGCGCTGAGCAGGCGTTCGCAAAATGACTTCATTCTGGAGAAAATACGAACAAAGCCTTAAGTCTGGAGCTGTGATCGTTTTCGTCTGGTGGTAGAAAAGCATACGTTCTACTTGATGTGACGCCGGGTTGCACATTGCGTAAACAAAAGTCTTCAAGGATCGCAGTCAAGTGGGTCTTCGAGCTTACCAGGTAAGCACCGTCCCCCTATGGCTTTCGCTGCTGGTTCATTACAGTATGCGCCGGCAGGGCATTGCTGACACAGATCTGCACTGGACGCGCCCTCAGTAGACGAGTACGTTCCCAGCGGGCACGGAAGAATAACGCCAGCTCCTTTAACCCGTGAGCAATAATAACCAGCAGGGCATAATTTTCCGGTTACAGAGGCCATGTCGCAGTAATGGCCTACACGAAACACCGAGAAGGGCATTCAGTGCATAGCAAGTAAGTGATGGATGCTTCAAGAGAAAAACTGGTAGGCACGTCGGACTGAAATTCATCCTGGAGCTTCACGAGCAATCCCAAACACATACGTAAGCAGAGACTATTCTTCGCTGATAGCAACCTGCCATGGAGGTGAAATTTCATTCCTCTTAAATTGTCAAAAGGATTTGAGGAGACGAGAAGCCATTATCTCGTCCCCATATACGCCTGATTGAGGCCACACAGCACGATCTCCAGCACACATGAGCGCGGAGAAATGCGAACTTTAGAATGGACAATCTGTCTGAGTTGTCAACTTTTACGACCTCTGAGATTTCGCCGGTGACATGCTCGCCTGCCGCCAGTGGCGTGCCGCAGCTGTTTCGAAGACATAGCTACACTGTTGGAAAGGATTGCTTTGTTTCACTCAAAGCATGTCGTGCAGGCCGAGCTCTATTGGAACTCTCACGACAAAAACATGAATTTTTTGTTGGTCTGCTGGCCCTGCAGCACATTTCTCTCCTATGTACACTAGGTGGACTGTTACCTGTAGGACAGTCCTCGCAGGCATTTTGTCCCGGCTGAGGCTGGTGGGTCCCCGGCGGACAAGGTATAGCCTGCACGGACCCTTCTGGGCAGTAGTGTCCTGCAGGACACACCGAACCTGGTGGAGCAGGAACCTGGACGCCTGCTGCGCAGAAATATCCTGCAACGACACAAGCAAAATGGGTGTCGCAGAAAGACGCCTGACAAGGTCATCTAGATCATCAAACACCGTGTACTGCACTTCCGGGCAAAGTCATTACTGACCTTCAAGTGGCGCACTACTATAGGTTCGGAGAAGTTCTCGCTCTACTACCCCAGCCAGAATGGAGAGGACTCAGTTGTTACATAGACCCGAAGCCAATCTCCCCTCAAACGAAATCAAATAAACGATATCTCAAATTGTAGGTGTTGCGAAGTAGGCCAACAGGTACATGGAAAACTCAACCAAACGATTATCTTTCATGCAAACTTGTGACTGCAACGTCATCTGCGCATCTGGGGTCCATGCTTTGCTTCAACGTGACTAAGCTGACCTGCTTGACAAGGACCTGAAAAAATAGCAGCCCCTTCCCGCATTGCAATAGAATCCACTAGGACAGTTGAGGCAGTCGCCTGCCTTCACGCCTCCACTGCATAAGTTTCATAAAACAAAAACACATGGACTTGCAGTTTCAGTGATAACTTCTTTCTGCTGGCGGAGCGTCTTGTGCATCGGACCTGGCCCTCAAATCCGTCGCAGTTATGTTGTGCTATTTGAGAGCTTCTTGAAGTACACGAGTAGAAGGTGGAGAGGAGGCTGCAGACATTCAATTGCGCTGACGAACTACTGGACGACAGAACAGGTGTGTTGTGTTGTCCTCCACCTATTCGGCATCCATGGAAAGAGACTGTGAGAAGCTGCCACCAGGGAAGAGTGGTGGACAGATAAGTCACTTCGTTTTAACAGAGTCTGTGTCATCTACAGAATCTTCAACAGGTAGTAGACGCGGATAATACCTTGAGGGCAAAAATGTGCCTACGGGGCAGGGGGTGGCCGCAGTCGCTCCCGTAGCGCACCAGTGACCCGCTGGGCACTGAGAGTTGTCGGGAGCCCAGACGGAGGAACCTGTAGAAAACAGTCGTGAAGCAGCAAACCAAAACGAAAAGCTATCTTTCAAAGATCAGATCCTGTTCGGGCTGACGTGCATTCAGAACACTGCGCGAAGGAAGCTGTACGAGAGGGAAAGGGAACCCGCACACACGACGTCATCCTAGCGCTAGTTGGCGCGCTAAATACTGCATCGGCATATCGCAAGGAGAACGATTCCTACAGGAGCTCTTGGAGGCATAGCTCGCAATATGTCTAACGGAGATTTCTGGCGCGTTTGTTTTAATTGAAGTGAAGCTGCTACTATGATTCGTGTTTGCGCTGCCAATGCGTAGTCTCCCCGAGGCATCCGTCAAGGGCCTACCTTCCGCACAGAGGTAACCACCCAGACAATCGGGTCCAGCTGCACTCATCCTCTGGTTAGGGCAATATTTTCCTGTCGTGCACTTTGTGGGCTCTACCGAGCTCGCCGGACAGAAATGGCCAGGCGCGCACATGCCACCGCGTGAGCAGATCTTTCGGTAGAAACGCATATTTGCACTGTTTCCCGTATGCTGATCACCCCCGCAGCTGAGCGCAACAGGTTACACAGATATATTTGTTAGAACTCGGAATCTAACCGATTTTCAAACGTTGTTTGCATACATAATAAGTGCGGACGTGAGATGTTCCTGCTTGTCTGCGGAGTTGCACGCCGCCGTTCCTCGTTGTGTCGACAGAGTCTACTCTTGCTGAGGAAGAAATTTCGCACATATCAACGCGAGCGCAACGCCGGTGCGTATATACGGTGCACAACGATACAAAAACTGAGGGCTTCTCACCACCTGTTTTTCAGACTTTGACCGTGTCATTAGCCACGTGTAAGGCATAAAGTACACGTGCTTCAAAAAAAATAGTGCTTCATTTCTCTACGTGTCGAACTCCAGGCTGCAGATTTCAAAAGGTATCCGCTTTCTACGAACAACGCGACCTACCGCAGTGAGTATTGTCCCTCTTCGACTTCCACCACGCCTTCGCACGGAACGTGTGCCAGACACGCCGTTCTTGCAGCTGTCAACGAAGAGTATGAAGTCGCTCCTATGTCGGTACAGAGTTTCTCCTGGCTTCCGATGACTGGATTAGTCAGGAAACACTCTGTACACATTGTTACAAGGAAGGTCACACGAACCAAGCACCCCGACATACGTGTCTCTATTTGATCCTTGACAGGAGGTCTGTGATTATCACTTGACTGTCTGCGATGACACATTTACATGTAGAGGCTAGCTGTGCATTCTATGAACAGTGAAGGGAGAATACGCGGCATTACCTTTGCCTGTCTGATGTACCCCTGGTTTTTAGTGTACTTAATAGATCTCTGGCCTCCTAATCGTCCTCAGAACTATAGAAAAACTATGATGCTCTACAAACCACACATCACGTCAGGAATCTCTGCTGAAACACGAGGTGTGGCTTTCACCAATGTGGATCGAAAACTGAAGGATATATTTGGTCTAGACAACAGTTTCACACAAACACCTTCTCAGAGGCAACTCTTCTCGTGGCTCGTTGTTCTTACGTAAAAAAAAACCACCAGCGCACCTGTGACAATACTAAGCTAGAACCTACATTGACAGAGCAACAACGCCACGAGGTTGTATGCTAGGGCTCGTAGCAGTATAGCAAGCCTTGCACACGACTTCTTTTTTGCAACTAAAGTCGAGCTTGAAACGTTACCAAATGCCACCGTGGCCAACTAACCGTCGGTAACTGGCGCAGCTACTCTATTTCCGCTCGTGCAAAAATGTCCAGCCTGCATGTGCACACACGATCGTCACACGGCACACTGCTTGCTGCGGACTGTCGACAAGCTAGGCCGTGAGAAGGATGTCCTGACCAAATAGACCAACCTTGGCCCTCTTTCGCTAAGCTGTATGAGAGGGATACATCCTCTGTATACGCGCTCTGTGCAGAAATCGTTCTAACGAGGAGACTTTCAACAGGACTAAAACTCTTTCATAGTGATACAGCACTGCCCTTCTTTAATGAAAGCACCACCTTAGCGTCAGGTAGAGATATGTGTGTGTGATGGGGACCAGTCGTGCCTGGTCTGTGCTCTAGGTGGCATCTAGTGAGACAGAGAGGGTCAGGGCACGTTCTACGCGCCCCGCTCTTTTACAAAGAATGTCATAAAGATGGAACAATGGAAATCATTAGTCGGGACGTGTGATACTTTTGCGTACTTATCACCTATAAGGAACAACTGCTCTACTTCGCATTAAATGCCTACATCTAACTTTGCGCTCAGAACGCTCTCCGTCTCCTTCTTTGGTAGGCAACGTGGTGCACCCAAATGCGCGGTAAGCACATCGGGGACTGAAACACCCTATATGTAAATGACTGAGGCACTATTTCTACTGATGAGAGAAGAAGGAAATGGAAGAAGCAAATTATGACGCCTTGATTTCAGATTTAGGTACGACTGTGAGTAATCCTATTTATCCGGAGTTCACGTTTGCGTGGCTACCTTGCACGGCTGAGGGAGGCGGTCGCAGTAATGCCCAGCTTGGCAGTGGGAACACTGAGAGAGAGAAACAGCTCCAGCGACGCTGTAGGTCCCTGCAGAGCCGCCGCATGCATTGGACACGCACAAGCAAAATATTAATCTTGTGGGAATATGGTTTGGGTGGATCCGTCAGGCTTTAGGCGCACGCCTGAGTAAGCCAGCGTATTCCGGTTGCCGCCGCGTAGGCTTAAGTGCTTGCCCTGTTCTGACCACATTTTAATTTCTCTATTTTGCAGGTTTCGCCGGTGACGTAGGCAAAACCAGCGAGAAATGCAACGGTTAGCTTTGTACCTCGAGGGCAGTCGAGAGGAAAGAAAGTTTTTGGAGGGCAAAATGTGCCAGCGGAACAGGGGGCTGGACTCCCACTAGCATCTAGGGTGTGCCCCTCTGGAACCTCGAGACACGAAGTTGCTCCCTCTGCTGCGGCGTAGGTTCCCTGCGACAGCGAACACGTATCGCACCTGAGTCCAGTTGCATGAGTATCAGTGGGAATAAGTGAAGTACACAGTTGCTGCGCAGGCTCTGAATACTTCGACGCGCTCATGCAGCACCGTACCCCCTAGAGGCGCTGTCACAACAATGTCTCTACGTGGACCACAGTGCTATATCGCAAGGAATGTAAATCTGCGACGTGGCTAAGCTGGCAATCTTTATCTGTTGGCACGTCTGGCTGCAAAGGCGTTGTGCCGTATGTGCCGTGCGCTTCACGTGCACTCGTCCACCCGAATGAAGCTTCAGTCTCACTGGAGGGCAAGGTAAAGGAGCGCTAGATCCAGCTAGACAATAATGCTGCGCGGGGCAAGTCGAACTTGGAGGAGCCGCAACCACAGCTCCTGTCGCATATCATTGATGAGTTAGAAGTCCAGCCACAAGGTACAGGATGATGGACTGAGATGCGACGCAGACTGGGGCGCAAAAATTAAGGCTAACGTAGTGAATTGTGTGCGATGACCTTCCCTACATCCGCGAAACTGACCTGCGTGTACACTTAGACGCTCTAGCCTCTACAAGGTGCAGCAGAATCGTCTTATTCATGACTCCTGTAAAACACGGAGTTCTAAATAACGGAGCAGCGCTGGTGGAGAGGCCGCGGCCCAGTCAGAATACTACTGCATGTTGTTTCTCGATGGCATGTGGTCAACAGCGAACGCAGTTTACACCCACAAATGTTCTACTGCAACGGCCACGTCTTCACAATATAAAATACTTCATACGTGTCATTTTACTATATACTTACCGCCAGCACAGAAGGATCCCGCAGAACATTGACCGGTTGGACCTGTCAGCCCTGGCTTTTCACAATATCTGAAGTCAACAGAGTAAAACGGTCACAAATGCGTTCTCACTTCCCGTGGATCTACTCTGTGCCTGCCGTCCATCGGCCGGGCCTGTGAGAAGATTGACTGCCTCGCAATAAGCAAAAAAGTGACTAAGTCACCAAGACAGTAGTAGAGGACCATCCAGGACCTTTAAGTTTCACTTGTGTGAGCGTCAAGGAAAGCACATGTGCTACGTATACTTCGCGTTACCTTCCACCGTGAACTGTAATGCAACGTAGTGCGGCATAAGCCGAGAAGCAGTTGGCTTGTCGACCTTTCACGACTGGTTGAGATTGCATCGGATCTTTCAAACTCATCCCTGCCGAGAGCCTCTACATCAGCGTGAGTGAGCAGGGGAGGGCGTGTTCAAATGCCCTCTCCTAATTAGCTGAACCGCCAAGGTTCCACAGTTAGCTGTCCACATGTGCACTGTTTTCTGATAAGGCGGATAACCGTGTCACGAGCTATTAAGTGTTTTCCACCTTAAACTGACTGAAACGTCTCTCTACTGTCAACACCTTCAATGTACCGCCACAGTTTTGCTTACTCTCCTCCATCGCATGACAGGCAGTCGTGCTCATTCGTAGCACCTTCAGACGGTCGATACGTGCCTGCTGGGCAATCAAGAGGGTCCTCAGTAGCCTTTGGACAGTACTTTCCTTTTGGACACGGGCCGTAATGTCCTGGTGAGTCCTGCAGTGCAGGAAGCAAGTTGTTTTGATGCAACAACTTTGCACAGGAACCCCTCGTTTATTTTGCTCGGACAAGAACGGATATGCCCCTCCGCACACAGAAATCTGAGTGCACATTTAGTAGGATGGAAATCTGAGCACAACACCGGAAGTAAGGTAGCGCTTTTAAGTACTCACGCGTACTTTCCTAATGACATTTGGAGCATTTACCGTTGGCGGCGTTGCAGATGGGCTGCCGAGCTTGCAGTAGAATCCCTCTTTGCAGTTTCCTGTAGCAGTCGCGAGACCTTGTAGGGGGCAGTACTTTCCAGGAGGACATTTCGTACAGTCATCGACACTTGCTGCGCCAGTGGTGCTCCGGTATGTCCCCTTCGGGCACAGAGCGGGAGCGACAGATCCATTCGGGCAGTAAACTCCTACCGGGCAGACGAGCCCCTTGGATAGCGCCTGCAGGAATCGCGCAACCCACATGATGTAAACAAAGCTCTGCGAGAGACGCTCACAGTTCATGCTGGGCAGACCATGTCTAAGTTAGAACAAATTGTCCATGTGCAGAGCAAGTGCACATGTGAGGAAAGGACAGTTCCTACGACACCAGTCGAGCCATGGCATCTGGGCAGCGTCTGCAGCCATTGTTAGATGCAGTTTGTGCAATCAACATACCGCCTCCGGACAGTACGACCCAGCCTGACATGAATTGCACGAAATCTGCCCGGTGTTGTCCTGGTACGTTCCTGGTCCACAAGGAGTAGGGCCGACGCTACCTTCTGTCGCGTAATGTCCAACAGGAGCCGCAGTGATGTCGGCCCGCTTTGCTCCTTCGTTACAAAACGAACCCGCCGGGCATATGGTAAACGGATCTGCAATACTCATCCGCTCACAGCGCACTAGCGGCACTACGCAGGTACTTCCTAACAACACCGTACTCCTGATGAGTAAGGTGCTGTTATATTCCGCTCAGGCGGATACTTATTTGTTTGTGCCGACGTTGGGTAGCAAAGGCACACTTAAACGGCAACATAACTAATGTTGCCTGCGGGAGTCCAGGTCGCTGGCGAGAGGTTATGTTCACACAGCGCAACAATTTAATGCAAACTTTGAACAGCTCACCGACAGCTGGTCTATGAGGTAGACCAACATACTAATAGTCCCCCGGCTCATATGTACTGTACAGGTTGCACACGCGGCTGATTTGCATGTATACTCACTACATTAAATTCCGCTTGTGGCCGCTACACTACCCTTAGCCAGTGACTCTTCCAGGCCGGAACTCCATAAGAACATGCCACGCCATGCCATGTACTCAGCCACTCCCTTTCAACACGTACTCTCCCCTGTTCCAGGATCCGTTTATAAGTGGATGTTTCTTCCTGCGCACCTCAAGCAAAACTGGGCCTACTCAGCGGATTGCTGAATGACAGACAGCACTACGCGACTTGCATAGACAAAATAGGCGGTAAAATCCGTAGCCCATTACCGGGGGCTGTAGGATCGCAGTAAAAGCCTGCGCGGCATGGAACGCATGCGAGCGCAGATGAAGCCCCCGCCGTCTTCGTGTACTGTCCTTCAGGGCACCGCTGTGGATTTGCTGCCCCCCGTGGACAGAAAAATCCAAGTGGACAGATTCGCCCTGTACAGAGCATATCCACAAGACAGGCCAAATAGAGACAAATAGTTAGCCGCCGTCAGAGAGCTTTCTAACACAAGACAATACACGTAGCTGCAATCTGTCGAAGTTATCTATAGAGAGACCTCCTGTCCTGTCAAAGTATTCGGCGATGGCGCTTAAGAGCCAAATAGCTGAAGAGATGCAGCGCGGCAGAACGGTAAAGAGGGGGTTACACTGCCAGCCATTGCCCAGTAGATTGAGCAGACCTAGCTCATCATGCCGCACACACCTGCCAAGTTGTCAATTGGGTTGGGGACGGTTGCAGCGGAGATACACAAATGCCCGGCGTCACAGTCTCCCGTCGGCTCTACAGCGGCAAGCACACCGCAATACTTTCCGACGGGACAGGGCAAACAGTCGCTTTCTGTTCCAGCTGTCGTCTCTTTACTGAAGGGGGTTCACAGCCAAGTACACGTGGAAAGTGATTACTTTACCTACTCCTGGCCAGAGATGTTGGCCTCATGGATGACTGGATAATGTTAATTTAGGGCTCAAGGTTGAGCTACAAAAGCACGACACCATTTGGCACAAAACTCTACCGAAGCCCATGACGCAGAAACTATATTTGTGTGATACAGCTGTTTCAGCCTCTTCTTAGCAGCGTTAAGACAGCACCGTTTCTAGATCCTACACAAGGTAGATTATGGAGAGAAGGCAAAATACGTTGATAACAATCCTGGACATAGACCGGCATTATAGGTTTCTGTTTCACGAAGAAAGCAGTTTTCTACTTGTAGATGCTTTATATGTCGGATAATTGTGTTGTAACTTTGGCTTAGTAAAACAATAATTACTAAACGATCCTCGCGCAAGGGCGCTCATGGAAGAAAGAGCCTTAATCGTTTTCGTGCATAACTGTCATGTGTGCGAAACACTGATAAGAGGGCGGAGGGGAATGCCTCACGTGTATGTGCCTTGAGGACATGGAATCTCGTGGCTCGTGCCGCCAGGACAGTAGTGTCCTTCTCGACAGGGACTCGGCGCTGCTGTTCCAACGAGATCACAGATACTTCTAGGAGGACAAGGAATGCAATCGTCCGGTGAAGCCCCACCAGTCTCTGAGCGGAACGTTCTGAAATGAAAAACAGTCGCAAAAATGGCAACATAAGGCGCAGAAGGTGAGCCTGACAACAGAAGCAAATGCAGATTCAAGAAGCGCATCTTCCAAGCAATGGTAGAAGTGCAAAGCAATCCACGTGTAATCAATTATTACGCCGCCAGGCATGATGTATCATGTGCGTTTGCATCGAGTATGGAGGAGAGTGAGTGTGAGTGGCTAAATGGCCAACGTTCAGGGTCCGCTTTGGCAAACTGCCAAGAAATCTAAATTCGCCTGACTGATCCCTGAACCGGCAATGCGAAGCGCCGGTAATACTTGCTAAACAACAAGGAGAAGATTGGGAGTGTACTGCGCTTAATGTAGGTGAGCGTACCCGACAGGGCAGGGGTTCTGGTAGGGCGAAACCGATCCTTCTGGGCAGTAGTACCCCTGTGAGACGACATCGAGACCAGCGAGTGTCACCACTGAATAAGCATACGTTGATGTAGACATTTACGGTGTTGCATACACGGGAAGGTATTAAATATTTAGTGCCTTCTTTCAACTTGCCCAGCGCATCCACCAGGGAAACCCGGCAAACTACATTTCCTTTCTCCAGGGGCGCTCTGCTGTACGTGTAGCACTGGCTCGTAGGCTGCATGTTTTCACAACTCTCGGAAAATCTACGTTGCACACTGTATCTGCTGGATGCCACGTCAGAAGCAGAGGTTCACAGTGAACCATTCATTCCTACTGCACACGCCCGCAAACACTACGAGAGCGACTTAGACGTGTTAGGCTACGGCGAAAGAAGCAGAGATGTTTTAGACAGCAGAGGAGCCCATTTACTAATGTATAGTGAAAACAAAAAGGTGAATCAGTGAGTTCAAAAGTGAGCACAAACGAAGCGTATACGCAACCTTAGTGGAAAAGAGTCATATTTAGACCGGAGTGTAGAGAGCACAAATACCTGAGCACAGGCCCCACTTCCTTCTGCAGAAGTTGCCTTTCCATGCGAGTAAACACCTGCTCGCGTTATGAGGCAATCTTCAACACGAATAAGTCCTTCTGTGTCTCCGTACGTGCCAGCGGGACACGGAACACCAGCAGGATCTCCTGTCCCCCTAGGGCAATATGAACCTCGAGGGCAAAGCGTTTCTTGACCAGTGACTGAGGGACAGAATGCACCCGCAAGCCTAGTCGCTATATCTGCAGCTGAGCAGAGCTGCTTCTTAGTGCGCATTTTGAAAAAAAAGGACACACTTCACGTGCTGAGGGTTGCACTCGCAAATTGCAACCAACCGTTATTCTAAAGTCGGCTGATAGATGTAAACAAGCGAGCCTTAAAAAGCGCATGTCACATTCCCGGCTACTTATTTAAATTACGCAGTGCACTCTTGCACGTGTTCCTTTGGCCTTTCTCTTCCACACTGCGTCTCAGTTAGGAGCGTGGCAAGTGCACAACATCCATTTCGGATATCGCCGGTGGAAGGTTGTGCAAATACGTTTAAAGGGCAAGGTGTAAGAAGACGACAGCTTAGATGAACTGATGGGAGTTCTTTTTGCTCCACCAGTCCCTTTCATACGGTTACATACCTGACCCCTCCGGACAAGTATAACCCTGGGGACAGATGTTCGCCAACATTTGTTCTTCTGTTATATCGGAGACGTCGCAGAAGTAACCCTAGGCACAACCGAGAACAAGAAAACATCCTACGGTGTCTCAATTGTAGAGAAAAACGTGGGAACTTAGTACCAAGCTTTGGGTCGTCGTTGTAGTAGTGTAAGTCGCGTTTGCTAAGAGAAGCTCAGACCTGCTGTCCTCGAAGACGACAATTTCAGGAGACAATACTGCAGTTGCTAATCTCGAGATCCAGAAGGCAGGTGCATAAACAATTGTAACTCCCAAATGCATGCGTAGAACAACTAATTCTCAGGTTTCGAAGTGGCGAAATTCTAACCGGTCTGCACAAAACGCACTCCACTGTGCTTGTCACGGACACGAACGACGGGTATGTCCCAGGTCTGCAGGGCACCCCCGCACTGAAACTCAGATCACACTGGTAATTTTTTTCAGGATTTGGAGCATAGCCTGCAAAATTTGGAGGGAACGACAAGAAAAGCAAACAGCATGACGACATCATCCATTGGGATTTATGTGCGGGACGTCACGGGCAACGCTCGGACATAGAAACGAAATGGAGAAGCTCATATAAGGAAAAAGCGGCGAAGGATGGGAATAAAGGTCAAACTACTGCACTAAAGTGCCGATGCTCGCCAACATTTTTTCCGCTTTAGTTTTATATCCCGTCACTACCCCTGCGCTTGCCATCGTGCAACGGGTGTTTCACCAGTGCGGCAGGGCTTTCCTAAACCCATCGCAGGGAGCGAAACGTGGGTAGCGGGCAACGCAAAATTTGCTACCGTTATAGCTGTGCTCGGGCATGTCTCATCTCCCAATCCTATTAGCCAACTCCAGCATAGGTACATCTTCTACAATGGACAAAGGGCCACGTACTAGCATTAGTTGACAAGAAAACCAGCGCCTTGTTGCAAATTGCTACAGTGTCCTCGTTCAAACACAGTTCACACGTGGGAGGGCAGATTTTCATCATAGGCTATATATGAACAGTTCCTGGCTGACGACAAAAGATGGCGAGACTTCACGGGCGCATTCGAACGTGAGTGAGTTAAACTTCGTCAGAGGGTTTGAAGCGCGAGCGAAACAAACTACGCTGTACATGAGAGTGACACTTCTGTTCACCTGCAGGACAAACCTTGGGGACGGCCGTTCCGGGAGGACAACTCTGCCGAGGGTTGCATTTTGTGCACTCCGACGGACTCTGTGAGTCAAAGTCGCAAACGTGCGAGAAATAACTGTTTATATTCTCACATCGTTATGCCTATTTATCATGTCCTGCCAACATGGGCTGAACTTTGTCGAAACAAGCACAAAACGTGGGACAAGACCATCTTGCGCAACTCTTGAGGCAGCTATCATGTTTATGCATAGCTGCAACCCGCTTCCCAGAAGGTACTCCAATAGCAACAATAAGACAGAGAATTATCGTTGTCGGATGGGGAAGCAAGTAGAACAATGAAGGCTGCGAGAACTATTGGGACACAGACAATAAGGATACCTGGTAATTAACCATGCCTTTGCACGGGAGTCAACAAGAAATTGCTTGATGCTGGGGCACGGACTGCAATTAGAGCTGACTCACAGCCGAGCCACTATGCATTTGACATTTATGCTGTGCAGTTTGGATGTACGTGCGAATGTATTGAAAAAGGCATCAAAAGCAAACAGAACAGATAAAGCAATGCAAACGCCTGAAAAAGCGAGTACCGGAGGTAAAGCGTACACGGCTGCCTCACGATACCTGAAGGGAAGTCGAGGTGCTATGAGTGCCTGCAGGGCACGGGTTGTCATATGGACTAACGGAGCCGGCAGGGCAGTAGTACCCTGCGGCACAGGATCGTCCTGATGAAGTCCCGCGTGAACACCACCTTCCTGCTGGGCAAGTCATGCATTCCGTTCCACTTCTGTCTCGGTACTTCCCAGGGGGACAAGGATGCTCAAATGGATACTTCGTCGCTGCAGACAAAAGAGAGACGTGCAGAATTTGGCCTAAATTACTGTTTGTTTAATATAATTCTCAATTCCTCGCGAACGCGGGATGGAGTAAACAGATCAAGTGCGCGTGAATGCTTTCTAGAAGGGATAGACCAATGAACAAACCCTGTTGGTGACCAAAGAGGCTACAGTTGAATGTCGTTTTGGTCCTCCGCTTTCTCGTGTTGATTGCCGCATGGAGGGCAATTGCACTCGATGTCGGCGACTGACTCATAGTACAGCAGTTTCTGTCGTGCTTCGAATGCTCTCTACGGAAAACAGCTCGTGAACCTCCAGACGACCCTAAACCGCCATTTCCGGATAGCTGCTATGGTCGTGAATGCTGACAAAGATTACACCTGATGCTTTATGTACCGTTGAAGTTTGCAGGGCACTCTAGGCACACACACGGTACAACCCATATTTGCTGAGTGAAACAGTGTGAATCTTCAAAGGGTACTTATTGACTCATTATAGATGTGCCAGTCTAACAGCTTGCATTGCGGTTTGTGCTCTCTGCTCAACATGCAATGACCCGCAGTTCACGATCTGGAAGAAAGCACAAAATCATAGAGAAACAAAGTCAGACAGACGGACAAGGTGCAACCGTACCACGCATTCCCTCAGGCGTTGACATTTGCCCAAACACGACCAAGGTGCCTAAATGTACGCCATCTCGACGGATTATCCAAAGTTGCTCTGTAGACGCTATAACGTCAGTGAGGAGGCCTTTCACTGGCTGGAGATTGATGCTATACGTGCTTACCCTCCGGACAATAATATCCTGAAGCACACTGCACTGTGGCAGAGTTGATACACGCCTGCAGATAAACGAAACAAAGAGAAGTGCCATCACACTAAGCAGAAGCACGTCATCAAGCTTCCTAACCACTTCTAAAGCATTTTTATATGCTTCGAGCTCGCTGTACACAGTCACTGCAGTATAGCAGGCTATTTAACTGCATGGTCTGAGCTACCGGGCCACGTGCGCTAACGTAATACGAAATATCACAAGCATACTGCTACGCATAGGTGCTGAATCGTCACGTATTATGTTTGTGGAGCAAACTTAGAAGGAGCGGCTGCGACGAGACAGGTAGTTCAACATGTTGATTTGCCGTTCTCTTCGTGCACGAGGCAGTTTAGCATTAGAAGGAAACAAAGGGGAAAACCGTCGGCGTGCAAGCAGTCCTTCCCATTACGTGCTAGACAGCGCGCAACATAGAAACATCGTTATTTTTATTGCATTCAAAATGCATGTGACGTCACGACTGAACAAGCGTGAATGCGTTGACTCTAGACCCCTGATCATGTCCTCGCCAAGAAACAGCGCAGCTCACTGATCCTTGCGGGCAGTTGACGCATGTAGATTCTTGCTGGGCTCCCGCAGTGTTTCCTCGCGTGCCTGGCGGGCATGCGAATGCTTTCACTGTTCCCTCGGGACAGAAGGAGCCTACCGGGCACCTGAAGACGTTTCATACAGGTTTCCAGCCCGTGCTTGTAGAAGCTGAACTTGAAGTTGCGAGGTAGAATGCACGCCCTATGGACAACTCTTGCGGTAACACTGAAGAGTCGGTGCTCACGTACACGCGATTGTGGTGTCTATACATCAGGTTAAATACAGATGAATAGGTGTATAACCCACGACGTCCTGCAAGGAAAAATATGTGCGCATTCATGTGCTGAGAGCAAAAAGTGTGCAGTGGAACAGATTATGTCAAAAAGCAGGCTTGCTGCACTTGTGCGTGGACGTACATTGTTGTCTCAAAGGAACAAAAGCGAATCGACCCAAGAATCATTAACGCACTAGAGTACAAAAATGGGACATGAGGTGCTGGAAATATTTAAGGACGGAAATAGCGATGCTGAACCGAAGGCTATGTGGCACCCGAACGTGCGAGGACGCATGCTGTAGATTGTTTCCAGAGAAGTACATATTGTATTAGACGCGATTGGCGCACGTGAAGTAGCTTACGATCTGCTAGGTGGAGTGGTGCCCGGGCACACGTGTCCAGGTGGACATCGGACGCACGCGTTAGGGCTTAAGGCGTATGTTTCTGGTGGCAGGTACCAAGGTTCTGCCAAACTATTAGCTGTGTTTGCCCCAGGAGGATAGTCAGGAGCGGTTAGGCCGGCTGAGATGGCGGCGAAGTGAATAAAACCCGGTTTGCAGCTAGCTGGAGTTTTCATCGCGAACAGATGACAGATTTTATGTGCTGGACAAGGCTTGCAAGGGTTCCTCGTGTCGCCTACCGACAACGCACGCAGGCAAGTCTCTAACACCATCAGGAGCCGGCGCGTACAGCGACAGGGACATTCTCTCCTGAAACTCGTATACATTCCCTCCCTAGAGGGAGAGTGCATATATATATATATATATATATATATATATATATATGTATATATATCTTTGTATATCTATAGATATATGTATATGCTTTTGCGGCTCAAATGCCTAAAGCGCCTATATCACGGGTCGTGGAGTACAAATGAACTAGAAAGCAGCACTAAGTTACTTCCGATTGTTCGTTCACAAAGTGCCTGAGCTCACGACCTGGCTGTTGTGTACATGGTACGCCTCGCAGACATCATTTCGGAAACTGCCATGTGAAAACCTGCATTATCCTCACCTAAAGCGCCGTTACATGCTCTCTATCAGTGCTGACCTGGCATATGCCTGACGGACATGAGGGGATCAGTCTCGTAGAACGGGTGCAACATTGGGCATTTCGCTCATAACTGTTCATCGGTTACTGCTGTTTCGTTGAATAATCACAGACATCTCTGCCACCACTGCGCGGGCGTATACTTTATTTTAGCTGGTGGCTGTCACCCACGAAGATCAAAATAAAACCGTCGCTTTCTACCACTACAGCGCATTGGCTTTGCCCCTATACAACCCAGTTGCCTGCTTAACCTCCCACTCACACATCCCTTACGCTATACTCTCAACGGCCTGTACAGTGACTTGTGCATTTAGCCGAGATGATCTCTGACTGTAGTGCCGCTGTCGTATCAATGGCTCTTCGTAGGTTCTCTACGGGTGACAGGTACACAGGAAATGCACTTTGTTTCGTACGATCTCCTTTCCAGACACTTACTAAATTCCAGAGGTACAGCGCTCATACCTATATGTGTACCTTCAAATGGGATCAAACTCTGTAGACTGTAGAAGGACTGCCATTACTTACGTTTAAGGAGATAGGGGGTATATATCTGGAAGCGTGCCGGCTACGTACCACTTGCATATGTGCCTCTGTGGCATGGGACGGGAGGAACTCCAGTTCTACAGATAAATCCTGCGGGACAAACGCCGCATCTTCGACCTGGCTCTGTTGTGGTCTCTCCGAATTTGCAGTAGGGAATAGCGGAAAAGTGGCCCACTGCCGGAGAGCCGACAGCCGACGTTTCCGCTCCTCTCACTGAAGCAAAAAATAAAGTGAACGAGCAGTGGATCCCATAGGAGTGAAAAAAAAATCTTCCGTGAGGAGGCAAGCACCCGATAAAGTAGAACGAAAGCTGGCATAGGATGCACCACGAACGTCGTTGAGGTCGCGTCGACGCTTGGATAAATAAGAGGGTGACTAAACTAAATGGAGCCCTAGGTAGTGTGTCGGTAGGAGATGTCTCAGGTTTCCAACGTTTGACTACAGTGCTGCAGGAGCTGTGGTCCAGCCGACATGAACGCGCATGTGCGTATACAAGGTCTCGCACACTTCGATGTCAAAATGTGATAAACGGCGCAAGGAAGATTGTCTCAGGCTTGGCTGCTGACAAAGGTTGCCTTGTGGCTTGAACGAACGGTCGTCGTTCCAGGCGGTGGAAACTAGGTGTGTAGTGCAATGGGCACCCGAGCCAGCGACGCCTTGTTGGTTAAAGCTTCAATACTCTTACTTCCAACAGACCTGCAGTTGCTTACGTATGGGTGCTGGCAGGGGCTCCCACGACCGTTCAGGGCAAAACTGATTCAATTCGCACCGCTGGGGGCCATCGACATAGTTGTATGGACAATAGAAACCGGCGCCACACGGTAGGCAGCCGGACTCTCGGGACCATCCTGTGTACCGCGTAGATGTTCCCGGAGGGCACCGCGAAATTTCTGTTGTTCCGGGATCTTTGTAGAAGCTGCACGCCCGAAGCAGACGCAGAAGTATCTGGGGGTACTCAGCTCTCTTCCACAAATGAATTTCACGGGGCGCTGAATGGTCATGAGGCTCTTCTTTCCGGTTTTGCAATACACGTGTGTACACACTGCAGACCGCTAAGCAAGTCCCACCCGACGGGTAGGCAGGTGCTGCGTCCACATAAACTTCACATTCTATCGAAGGGAAAATATGTCTGCGTATCACTCGAAAAGGTTTATGGCGCACGCAGCTTCTCCAGCGCTCTTTGACTGGCGTATCGAAAATGATTTATAACTTATGCAAGAGTGTCTGCCTTTGTGGTCACAAGCACGTACCCCGTACACGATGGTTTATTTTTGGCGGTAATTGAGCAGGCGAAGGCGGTAGAAGTGGATGTAGTAACTACCACCAGCCACCACGCACTCGTGTAGCTGCTCAGAGTTCTCTAAAACAGGAAGGGCATGTACTCGGAATCCACTTCTGAAGAAGCTCTTTGTCAAACGGTAGACGGCTTACCCTCCATGAACTTCTTGGCCACGAGGCTTATCTTGTCTGCCTTCTTTGCATACAGAACCTGGCTCGCAAATCCTACAAATTCCTTCTCCCTTTTGAGAATAGAACCCATCAGGACATTTGATTTCAGTCCCGTCGATGCACTCGTATCCTGAGAGAGCATATGCAAAACCCCCTACCACCAATTAGTAAACATGTCCTCTTCCGCAAAAACCCCAGCACACACGCATTTAAGGACGCACTCGGCCCTGCCTTGCACGCCTAACATGTAAGACGGGGAAAGAGCACTTGATGTGATAGCCAAATGGCAGCGGAACCATCGAGGGCGAACAACTCTAGCCTGCTCAGCAAACATGATTAATGAAAGAACTCCAAAGTTCTTCTTGTGTATACCGTATACTTGTATAGTATAGCTTCCCGCATCTATGTTATTTAGTGCTGGACGTAGGCTTTTTTGGACCTAACGCATGGCCTCTCTCCAACTGTCCGAAACATAATGCTTTGGTTCGAAATGGCAGGCGATGCAAGGGGACACGGTCACAGATGTGGCAGCTCGTGTAACGCGCTTCTTGGCTGGAAAAAAAGAGTCGTACCTGCTCTACATAGTTCGCAGGAGGTTCCAGTACTTCTGTTGACAATCCAATGAGGCGCGTGGCATATATTTACGTGGTGCGACTCACTGCAATAGATATCATTCCTGTCGTTGCAGCTCAGACAGACTGTGTTTCGCTGCGAGAGTTCAAACATCCAGTTTTGGGTCAACACACTATAGAGTTCAACGGAAGCAAGAACCTTGGCTCTCGGGGGCATTATCCTACCCGGGAACCATAAAGCAGATACATTCCAGCTCATTCAATACCTTAAGGATCAAAGCATTGCACCTAGACATGCCTGTCACTCTCGCAACCATGAACGGGAAACCGCTCACAAGAAGAATCGGAGCGAGGGGATGCTGGAAGTACACAGGGCAGTTGCACCTTCTCAGCTCACACTGCGCTATATCGTTCACAAACACCTCTCACATGCCATAGCATGGCATTCTATCTCCAGGAGAAGTGTTCTCATTATGTGCACCAGATAAAACAGCCCAATCTGATTCACCCTCATTCCTGCTGCATCAAAAGACATTGCTGAATGAAAAGAATAGCTCAGATATCATGCGGGTGAACAAGGCTAGTAACATAGAACACGCGCACAGAACGCAAAGAGCTGAGATCAGCGTGTGCTTTTGTAGTATTGATGAATCTTGAGAAAACCGTAATTGCGGCGAGTCAAAAAAAAATGCAGCAGAGACGAGCAGAAAAGCATCGGTGGGTTGTAGAACTCACGATGAAAGAGCGCGTTTTCGGGGGACACTTATCAAGTTGTACAAGGGGAGCTTTGGGACAGGCATATCCAGCGGGGCAGACGTCGCATACGATGGCATTCGCGTTGCTCATGGTTCCCTCTGGACACGGCTGCGCACATTAAAGATAATGGGATTTCCTGAGTCGAAATGCTTTAACGTAATACAGTATTAAGGTGGGTAGGCGATCTAATCGAGTTGAATTGCGTGAATGCTCCCAGAAAAGCGAGCCAGAGTCCACTACAAGAGCTGCGAATTCACAACTGTAGTCTTACAACTCCGCTGCCCAGACACCGCGCTGAACTACTTTGTCAACAGATCTTCGAGCAGCTGGATAATCGTGAGACCCGACATAGGTACAGGACATCATTTAAAGCTACGCACCTTGTCATACTCGAATCCCATTTATCTAGAGCTGCCTGATCTCGCTAATTGCACATGTCGAAGTAAGCTGCACTTACTAATTCTGCAGGAGCGTCTCAAACAAAACCGGCAAACCAAGTGATGAAGGAGGCGTACCACTGGAGGACTCCATGGCTCAGGGCAGTAGAAGCCTGGAGGGCACGGCTGGGGATACGCAGAACCCCGAGGGCAGAGCGTTCCAAGGGGGCACATAACCGCAATATACGTCATCTTGCAGAAATTCCCGGCGCGACATGGATAGCAGTTGCTAACCATGGGGAAAAACCCATCAAAGCACTGATAAGGGGCCGTCTCGACAGATGAACACACATGCCCTGAAATGAGAGAACACAAAATCTACCGTCTGAAACTAGACGTTCCTTGGTTCGTTTTGGGTGTCACACAACGAGGAGCGCATTTTAGGGAGGAGATTGACATTTATAGCTGTACCAGGTACACAGCGTCAAGATGTTCAACCCCAAAGCAGCACTTTAACATAGTCCTTCAGAAGGAAGCGGACACCACTACACAAAATACGAACTGGAACGCTATATGCGAACAACGCCCTTTCGTGTTTTTTATGCTTTCCCTTTGTGGCTAGTATTCATGAGCGGCGAAGCTCTGCCTACGATCTGTAAAGTCTTGTTGTACACTCATTAAGCCTACAGCAAGGGCATGGTGCACGATGCGTCCCAAAAGATTGATGTAGATGATGTTGAATGGACCCACCCGCAGGACAAGATGTGCATGCAGTTCTCCTGTCTCCCAGCGCGAGGCTGAATTCTGGACAGGGCTCCGGTTCTGCAAGAGGATGAGCGCATCGATACCCTTGAGGACAAACACGACATTCCCATTGGGCTCCCGGGGAAGAAGGAGCTCTGCGAGGCACACAAAACTTAAAAACCCAATGAATGCTACGAGATCCTGTGGACTTCGAGTTATGATTAGTCGTGAAACAGCGCACTTGTACCAAAGTTCTGCGTACACAAGAGTCTACCCCATGAGGAAGCCGCCCCGGCACCGCTCTGCGCACGCTGATCCACTCTTCTGCAACCTTGACGCTCATGGAGTTTTTACAATTGCAAATCTTCCCCTGAATTATCCTAATCAGTTTTCCTACTACTTCTAAAAATATGAACTATCACACATGTATTCCAGAAACGCTTCTTCTGCTTAATTTCTGCTCGTCGTCTGTAGGCGTCTGTGAACGCTGTGGGTAGAGCTCCCCGGACGTACAGTGCACAGTTATTGGCTGGAGGAGCACATGTTCTAGGCAGGGAGATGACGACAGATAAGGCACTAGTGCAGAATCTGAGACAAAGTAGGTCGCCTGTATATACACTGTGAGGCAGTTAATGTTTTTCTGGTGTGTGGACTAGGATTGTAGGAAAGGTAGTAAAGAACAGTTACGTCTTTCTAGAACAGCTGTTCCAGGATTAGCCTTTGACGGGAACCTGGAGATACAACTTCTCTTGCAGTCGTCAAACTCAATTCAAGTACAGAAACAGGTAATGGTGCGCGTACCTCAGATATTGCCCCAGCGGACACAACACAGTGTCCCAATGGTTTGATGGGGACACTTCGCTACTTCTGTAAACAATGATGCTGAAACCATGGTAAGGGCTTGGCCCGCTAGTTCCTTTTTGTTCAGGACTGCCTGCTCAAAACAACAAATAAAACAGGGCAGCAACGCAGAGGCCAGTACAATTCTCGATCCCGGGCCTAGTATTAGTTTGCAACAGACTAAGATGCAATAGAACTAGTTGAAGTGGAAAATACTGTGCCCACGCACATAAGGAGGCAGTCTGACTGTTCTACCAGTAGACTGTCGGAGCGAAACGACTTTCTGTGTTCAGAGTTCGGGAAGTGTCAAGACGAACAGCAAACCATAAGGTAGAGGCGGACATTCCACAAATCTGGAGATCTAGTCAATTTCTGGATGTAGGTCTGCACGCGCTTGCTAGTGTCGAACGCTCGTTTTACGTCAACAGTACCGCGATACCGGCGTTGTATAGTGCGGTACACTGACGGTTCTCTTTTTTGAGTCCACGGCTGTACCACTGTATTGCAATCAAGGGCACCTACAACCTACTTTGAGAATAGTTGGGGTCTTCAGAAGAGCAAAGGATCCAGCAGAAGGCTTTATACTGATTTCCGTCGACATCTAAAGTCAATTATGCCCCAAAAAACAAGAGCGGAACGCTCTTGACGGCACGAGTGGGAGAAAAGCTAATGTGCTATATACCAGATGCAACGGTCTGCACGGCGATGTGTCCGGGATGTCCTGACACTATCTTTCTTGGCTGCACCCGCGCACATCGGATAGTGCGGTATACCACCTGGATTCGCGAGTCACAGAGTGGAACCACGCGGAAGATCTACTGCTGATTAGCACTCTACCTATTCAGGTTTCAGGTAATGGAGGATTATTCTATCCGCAGTACCAGGCACAAACGATTCTACTCCAGGTGCTCTTGTTTGACACGGAAGTAACGTCTGCTTGGGTGCAAGAAATATTATGTAGCGCCAGGTGGGATGAAATCCATGTTTTTTGTAGAAGTGTTTGGGAGCCCTCTAAAGCCCCGACAGCCGCATTAGGACCAATTTCTTTTCGAGATTCGGTTTTCAGGCATTGGTGTTGTGTTTTGTAAGGACCAGCGGTTACGGCATGAAGACCTGTCTGCAAATAAAGGGGCAAAAGCCTGGCAGAACGTGATGAGCTGCGCGTTGAAACTTCTGGTATCACACACAGGGAACTCCAGAGATTCTGTGCGCATCTGAGCGCACCTTCAAACACATTTGCATGCAGGGTGGCCACCTGGGTGGCATTCCAGCTTTCTGGGTTGATTTGAGAGCTGTCACTGCCGTTGAAGTCAACAGATATCTTGGCACCGTCGCACTCTACCCGAATCTCTACGGATCCTGTCGGCTGGCTCAGTAGCCGAAAAGTTATATCGGCGGATCCTCCTTCTGGTAGAGGAGGTATGTCCAGGAAGTCAAACTGCGTGCACAGACGGGGGCGACACATCCTCATTTTTCTAACTATACAATGCCCTGATACAAATTTTGCCTGTGGAATTCCGGGCTGAATTGGTTCCTTCCAGCCTAGCAATTCTTAAGGCTAATAGGAGACAAACGATGCAGCCGCGAAATGCACCGTCGGCCCTTCCGGTTTGCCGGCACTCAGTTTATTTTAGAAAAAAAGACAGGTGTACATGCATAGGTAGTACCGGTGAACTGTATGCAGAACGTAGGAGTAAAACGAATGCTAGTCTGTCTATAATACTTCATAGTTGCGACATCAAATTTGGCCCTTTTCTACAAAGTATATAATATCCTGTACTACAAGTTTCGATGCAGATCAGAAACGGCCATGTTCCTCTCCCTCAGTTTTGGACGTAACTTCGTAGATGCCGAATTTTGGTGTGTGTGTGTGTGTGTGTGTGTGTGTGTGTGTGTGTGTGTGTGTGTGTGTGTGTACGTGAGTTACGCCCCAGAGCAATTTGCGGCGCACGGGCCTCGCGGGTGCATGTACATGGATTTACGTATACGCTTCGCATTTAGTACACCAATGAGTCTCTATTTTTTGACGAGTGCTTAGTAATCAAATGCAACGTCGGCTTGTGGAGAAGCTGTGCCAACCACATTGCGACGTTGGTTTTCTGGCATAATAAAGTAACATGGATCGCCTGCTGTGTTGCAGGCGCTGCGCTAGTGCTCCATTTCCTCTTGTAACACGGAGCACCTACACTACGACAATGCAACGGCTGTAGAAAGAGGTTTGAACCATAGTAGAGCACTCAGGCTCATTTATGTCTTTTTACTAGTCACAAACAGGTCACTAGACCTCTTCTGCAGCGCGATTCATACGGGCACTCTAGGTCGTTGTTTGACGTCTTGTGACGGATCGTATGAATATTGTCATGCAGCATGCTGTGGTGTGCGTCGTTGCACGCTTTCTGTCGGACACAGGGTGGCTGAGAGTCGGCAGCTCTTCAGTCTCTCCTAAATATCCTGCCACAGCCTCGTGCACACATACCCCTGGAATGTCATCCTCTTGCACAAAAAAGGACACTTTTCCTTCTGTCGCAACGTAGGTGTCGAAGCCACTAACTGTGTGCCGGATAATGACGCGGCCATACTTGGATTCGTAGGAGCTCTCACGGCTCGGCCCCTGCAAAGCAGTGACAGGTAGTATATGAAGCAGAAAAAGGTAGCAGCGTGTAGGCGATACGTGTGTCGCGGGATTAATGGCATCAGGATGGTGTTTGTCCGATTTTCCCCCCTTATCGTTGTCTGGGGTGTACTCTCGTGTGAGCAAGTGATGTTTCCCTAAAGGACAATCAACTGCGTATCTTATATGATGCGTATGTATGGTTACTGAACCAGTTTAGTTGCCCCATCAAACGCTCCTTTGTAAGGGTAACCTAACGCCGTGAAGCAGCATATAGGCAACCTACAGGCAAATCACAGTGTACTCACCATTGGAAGGGCAACATTATCGTCGACAATGGTTACATTCGCCACTTGCGGGTGATTCCAATTTTCGCTCGTAAAGACGAAAGTATTTGGAGTAATCGTCACAGCCAACGTGCTGTCAGGATCGGAGACCGCTGCAACGACGAGTTCGTGCGATGCAGACGGTGGTGTAGAAAGCCGCAGGGAGTACTCTACCTGAAAGCACGAACACAGGCTTGCAGCAACTCACGCATTATAGTGATGAACTGCAAGAAGCAGACTCTGTAAGGCGTGAACTGGACCAAGCTACACACACAAGTACGAAAACTATGTAACGATATGATGTGTACAGAACGAGCAGCAAACAGTCAAGAATGCCCCCTGCAAATGGTATAATTGGTACTGTGTTGCGAAGGTCATCTGAAGATGGGTCGGTGTATTTACATGAGGTATCGGCGGTTCCACATCACTTGAACCGACGCTCCAAATTGTGGCTTCACGAGCAGGGCAGCAATATTTAAACGTAAAATTTGGCAAAATCGTCTAATTTTATGTCTCAGATACCCTAGCCGGACATTTCGCCAATATGGCGCAGGACTTTTTCCAGAATGAGAAAGCAAAATAAACAAGCGAAGATTCAATGTTCCACAAGTGAAGGAAAAGTATGCTGGCTTTCACTCAAATCGTAAATCAATAGTATATAAGTAAGCGGCAGCCTTTGTACAATTTGGCCTTTCTTGTCTCGATAGAACTACACGCTACGGGAGATGCCTACGAACCTTTTCCCCCTCTAGAGGGATTTCTCGAGTCAGTAGTTCGCAAATAATGGCGCGCATGTCATCGTCTACAACATATAAGTCTCTTTCGCCTCCAGCTGAGATAGTTAGACCGCCAGCTACGCGGCTTTCTGCTGCGCGCCGAGCAGACCCTGTAAGGTTTCCAGTCGAGAGAAAATCGTTGAGGTCCACGTCGACGAGGTAGGCAGGATTTGAAAGATGATCCATCTGCCATTGGACACGGTCATTAGACCACCTGCGATCTTCGGATTCAGCCGAGTGTTTCAAAGTGTAGTGCGCAATGTACATTTGTGTGAGACGGTCGGACATGTATTCACTTCCAGTTACCAAGCTGTCGTCTTCCACCTGCAATGAAGACAAGCCGCAAAGAGGCGACGGCACGACTGAGGAGCTTCCGCCGGGGTAGATTGTATGCCCGTATACTGCGGGGAGCTGGAATCTATTCGGAACGCGCTTGACGTGTGCTACGGATGCGCCCGGTGACAGAACCTTACCCCAACGCTACAGAACATTCGTGGGCTCTACTGAGGGACTTTCTGTGAGGATCATATAGCTGGTTACACATGCAGACCTCTTCAGATATGTTGTGAGCTTGATTTGCTGTGCAGAAAAGAGTGAAGTGTTGAGCCAGACATTTCCAATGACTTCTCGTTGGGGGCAAACACGCGACCAAATTCATTCAAGTGTAGACGTAATGAGCGGTTCATTCGTTCTACGCAACACAGATATGGTGGAACTGATAAAACAGACGACCAATAGTGCGCACTGTGGCTACCGAACAAAGCCGGGTCTCTTCTACTTATTATATGTAAAGAAACTTCATTTGTGAGTAGGCAGCAGACACCGAAGGTCACCCTAATTAGTGCGGGAATCGCATGGGGCGGAGCGCAGCAGCCCCAACACTGGCAGGGGATGGCTGTCAAGCAGGCTGTGTGTGGCGATAACCTGTAGAACCGCGGCCGGGCGTATTACCTCCACTGAAATGTGCTGGGGTATGGAGTAGTTTTCTGGAGTAAAAGTGAGTTTCTCCGGAGACACTCGAAGCCTACGCGTGGCATCGCCGACTTCACCTTTGTTTTCGAACATTGGGTCAAGCAAGTTTATACTCGAGACTGACACCACTACGTCCTTCTTCGGACGCCCTTGTTCATTTTCTGCGTCTCCCGCACCCGCTGACCACAATGATACCCTGTAGGAGCATTTGCGGTAGGAGCCCTCATACGCGGTCAGTCTCAAGGCTGCCTCCATCCCATCCACCAGCATGTTGGGGTCCTCATATAATACGGGGCATCTAGCTACACGAACAAGGGAGGTCGTGGAGACTTTGAAAACGTCTGAAACAACGTGGGTTCGCCGACACACGGTACAAGTAGCCTGGACGCATCCGACGGCAACCCACACCCACAACAGGAGGCAGTACACAACGAGCTCAGTGTGTGTTCAAACGGTCATCCTTTCAAGGTATGCACAGAGAAGGGCGTAAGGCACTAGCACTGGCCTGCCTAGCAGTAACGTCGAAGCTAAACTTCCCCCTGACGCGTGGGAAGGCGGGCGGAATATAACAAAGGTCATTTGTTATGAGTGCATGCTAGCTTACTTTCAGCTGGAAGTGTTCAGCAGCAAAGTCCCCCTCGACTTTCAAGCCCAAGAACTTAATTAAGCCTTTTTGAAGCTTCCGTGCACCTGGCGGAACTCCTCCCGGCACCATAAGGCGCGCGCTGAGCGGCGGGTGGGGTGGGCTACCTGGGCTGGCATCGCCTTTTGCTTCTACGCTTCCTTTCTGCGGAGTTACAAGCTCTATATAAATTTCGCCCTCATCAGGATCAACCTCATTCAATCCTTTCATGTCTGACTCCGCTGCGAGCGAGTCGCGAAACGATTCTGCGCTGTTTCCCCATTCATCTGTCAGCTCCACGGAGACGTTGAAAGAATCCCCAAGAAGTACTTCAGGGGGAGGTGCAAGCCGAAATTCGGGGCCAAAAAGAGGTCCAGCCACTATGGAGAAGGGCGAAGAGGAGATTATAGGTAGTCTAGCTATGTCTAGGGGCCGTACAACAGAAAAACGTATAACATAATCATTGGCTGCATCAGTGACCAACAAGTCAGTGAAGGTGGCAACGCCCTTTGCGGTGGTCTCCACTTCGACTGTTCCTTTCAGGGCCCCTTCTGCACACAACATCGAAAAAGATTGTATGGCCTTCAGGGCACAAGTGTACCCGCGGTTGGTAGATCCTATCCCCATGTCCCTCCAGAGATCCAAACACTAGCAAGTAAAAAGTGGCGGATGCGAGTGTCAGAAGACCACACATTGTCGCTCAACTACTCGACATATGAGTGAGGAATCCATGAAACGGTGAAAGCAAACTTGTCCTCTGTGTTTGTGTCTCTACACGGGGCACCCCCCCGCACATTTGTGTGTCTTTTCACAAGGATAGCTCCTTTGTTTTTATGCCTACAGAAAAACCGCAACTGTTGCTCGGTAGCGTAGGCAATTTTGACAGAGCTCTAGCGCGCCACACAGGGTGGTTCAGACCGTCCAGTGAAGTGAATTCTGAACAGACAAGGAGCCCGGAGGTAACTTCCTCTTGTCTCCTGCAGACCTCCCACCAAAACTGGTGCCTTGTGGGTTAACGCTTGTTTTTTCTTCCTAAATCACTTTCTTTTGTCAGCATTTGTCTAACGGTTATATCCAGTGCCATGATAGCACGTCATGCCTTGGCCTTTTTCACTGAAAGAAGGGCAAGCATTGCGCCACGCTTCTTCGAGTATGCGATGCGATGCAGCTGAACTGGAAACTAGGGCGTACATTGTGCTTGAAAAAGAAACACCAGTTTCAATGTGCCTACTGCGGAGCACATACGACGATGTAATGCAACGTGCCTGCTTGATTGGGTGCGGGGACACAGGACGTTGCGGCGCAAAGCATGCTCATCCCTCCTCACCTCTTGCAGAATAGTCGATGCCCTGCACGACGAGCTGGGCTTTAACAACTGCTTTACCATTCATCGGTCGTTTGCCTTCAGCGTCAGTTAACCAGACGATAGGCTGCCTCGGCAGTAGAGCGCCGGCAACGGCGCTCGATGGCTGTTGCGCCACCTTCAGACGCGTGGCGTGAAAGTTCTCCAGATAGATAAAAGGCGTTGTGAAGGACATACAGTGTTCACACTGTATTCGCACTGCTATCTCCTTCCCTTGCCGTGGAACCAGGTGCAACGCCGCTACGCCTGAAGGAGTCAGTAACGTGCAGACACGATCGGGGAAATGGGGACACACTAAGAGAGGACATTTCATATGAAGAACGTGGTGTCTTTCGGTCCGTGCACACAATTTTCATACGCCTGAAAAGTTCGCTTGCTTGCTTTCTTGCCTCACTCTGCGAGCAGCCGAGAGAGACGCCTTGCGGAACCAGCTCGGGGACTTTACACTTGAATCACTTGTTATGACCTGGAGACGAGCCCCCGCCATAGCCTTAGCCGTTTGCTTACGGTGACATGCAGTGCTTATTTCGTGAGGTGCTAAAAGAGCAGCAGCCGCTCTGGACGGCCTAGATATCAACCAGGTGCCAGGCTGGCGTCAACACGAGTATTTAGCTAGCATGCACGGAGGAAGACTAGTGATCCTTCTGCGGGAAGCCGACTGATGTGATCCTAATCCAAAGTCACGTCTCTCAGTAGCTTGCAGCAACGGATTAGCATATGTAGTTGACCGCGGGTCTCCTCAGCCGTGCGCCTGCGGATTACAACCGTGAGTCAACAACTGGTCTGATTTATTCGCAGCCAATGCGAGAACTATGGGCACTTCTATGATAGTAGTTGGTGTGTGTAGCAAAATACTCGTACCTCGGACGGCGTAAGCGCTGACCGGATTTGCTTCCGCGATGTGCGTGACCTCTACTTTCAGAAACCCTTGTTTCTTCTCGTATGTAGAGAAGTATACCGGTCCCTCAAAATTTCGGTCGAGCAAATAGTTTCCATCCCCTCCGAATCCGAATTTTGCATGTCGCCAAATTTGAACTCGGATAAGCAGAGGCATTCCTCTCGTGTGACTCTTGGAGGGAAACGCGGATACAAGGACAACCTTTCGCAGTTCATTTGTCCATCTGCCGCCAATGGCGGGAATCCCCATGAACTTGGATCGCACGTTGCTCGTCGCGGGAGTCCGCCTGCCCGTGGTATGGACCACTGGCTGTATTGTCTCATGGAAGTCGTTCTTGAGGTCTTCGTTTGTCATCTCACTATGTCTCGCAGAAACATGTGGATCTGCATGATTCTGGTCCTCCACAAAGGAGCTGATAAGACCTGATCGACTTCGCAGTCCGTGAACCTGTTCCTCGCCCCCTGTCCCTTTCTCTTCGTTTTCTGGGTTGGATGCAGACATTTCGGGTGTTTGGAGAAGTCGTCTGGCTTCTACCGTAAAATCGGTATGCGCTTCAGCGTTGAGTCGGTTCATGTTCCCCTGGGCATTCAGACTCTATGACATAGTACACATCGCCATAGACTGCGAAAACAAAGGTCATATCGGCTGCTCACACTAAAGTCCTGCATACAAGATGTGGTTCCCAGACGATGAGCTGCAGCGAGTATCCACCTGTCTGCCTCGTGCTTCCTCTTTTGTAGAATACCGCCAGTACAGTGCCACAAAAGACGGAGGCGAAGGCCCTACATGCTCGCGTGGCCGCGTGCAAATTTCGAGCAAGAGAGTCAAATAGCATGTGTGTACGGTGTGCCGCGACGCTGGAAACTGCGCGGACTCTTTCCTAAACTATTTAGCAATCTTGCTCTCACCTGCCAAGCGCCATCCAGAGTCTCTCCACTGATACATTTCTACACCGTGAGAACCTCTTTGCGATCTAGTGATCTTCACTCACCACGTCAGAGCCTCCTTGACGATGACTCGCCACCGGATGAGTTTCTTCTGCGTTTGCGACGTATAAGCGCAGGATTGGCGTCTGAGAGCACCACTCCGATGTTGGCAGGGCGGGCGTATCCCTGGTACGAGAGGAGGTAGTATGGGAAGAAAAGCGTAGGACACAATGGGAGTGCTGGACCGGCAGAATGGCTGCGGCGGCACACAGCAGTAGGAGTACCAGGCGAAGCACCACTTTCCGCGAAGTTGGTGGACTACCGACGGGGTACATCTGTTGTGGAGCTTCCAGTGCAGGTGACCCTTCATTGAGGGTTCGAAACCGAACTGCGCCCCTGAGTTCAATTCTGTATCTCTCTCGCACACTCGCAAGGTTCCACGTGAGGCCGCCGCCCACCAGCCATTCTAAATAGTTTGGCTTTCCCATGGATAGTCGTTGTCGTCGGCTAGGTGTGCCTTTCGAAGTGCCGGAACACATCTGGTCACCCGCGGCCTGCAAGGGCAGCCTATGTTGACTCTCTGTCAGCGTGTAACGATGCACAGGCCGAGCCATGTTCGTCATATGTAGTACAGGCGCTTCGAACGTGCGCCGCCCAACGTGGAATACCCTCTAATGGACTTCCTCCTTCTATATACTTTTTCTCTGAGCTCACGTTACGTGGTGACACGTCTCTCTTCCGTCCAGCTTGTGTAACCTGGCTCGCAAACGTTGTTCCACGATCAGCCAGTGTGCCACCGTAAGATCGCCAATAGATGCCCCATCAATCACCACGGGCAATGCCTACTCGTGCGAGGCAGTGAAGCGTTGCACAAGCGGAATACTCAAGGGCAACATTAGTGCAGACGCTAAGAAGCTGTTCAGGCGCAGTGCAGAATGGAGGGACCCTACTCCCTCATTCTGAGCGCGCGCGTGTGTATGCTGAGGGACGAAAAGAGCGCTCTACAGACATGTACTACCGTGCCACAACTGGAGATTTGAGTCGAAACAAATGCGTGAGAGTACCGTAGACATATCTGAGGAGACGAATACATGTAGCACAAAGGTTGCCTTCGTGCGTAGATATGTTTCCGTACTACTCAGCGTATTTTTTTCCAGAAACAAGTCGCAAGAGCAGCACCGCCAGTTGAGCTCGACAGCCCAATGGCCGTCACGTCACTATCGCAGGTGGCTCCACGTACACAATTTGTGCAAAAACCAAGCAAAGAGCGAAGCCTACATAGAAGTATCACACAGGGCCCAAACTGTAAGACGAACCCAGAGCGATGGCCCCGCAAGACTTGAAGGATATGGACGCACTCCTAACCAGACTTTATTTTGGTAAAAGGCAGCAGTATCGGAGGTCGAACGCGGTTGCAGAAATGGGCGCGGCGGAGTCCACCTGATATAAGGTGTCTTAGTTCTCAGTGGCGGCGACTTCCACGAGGCACAGAGGAGAGCACACGCGTTGAGCGTCACCGCCTTTGCGACTGTCGCATAATGGAGCCCAAATCAGACATTTGCAGTGGGTGCACTCTCCTTTCAAAACCGGTATAGGAAATGGAGATTTCAACAAGGCCTTTCTACACCGACGGCTAGCATTTTTCTGCTGGCATTACAGCCGCTTCCGCCACTACATTTAGACATGAAGAAAAACTTCCTGTAAGGTAAAGAAAAGGAGATTAGAGGCGTCCAGACGAGGAAACGGCTACGAGTGACGACGCTTTTTCTTCAGTCAGAGCTCGAGCTCGCAGTACTTCCGCCACAACCCACAAGCGACAGAGTATACCAAGTGGCACGAAGACACCTGCCCTGGCGCGGGTTGGTGTCGCTTTACCTGGTGGTACGTAGAGCACGTCGCCCGGCGCGCCCAGCATTTCGTGAATGGGCAGCTAAACTTTGGCCGCTGTGGTGGTGCGTTATGACGGTGTGCTCCTTCACGTACGTACCGTGAACAGATTAAAGGCGGTAAACTGCTTTTATTGCGGGTTGGTACAGACGGGTAAAAGGAACAGCACTTGTCCTCGAAGACTCCGAGGAAGACGATACTTGTGCAGCGTGCAGACCTTCACGTGCGTTCCATCATTCGAGCGTATCGACAGACTTTCTTCACTGGTTTATCGTAGTGTCACTGTCACAAACCGTGCATCGCGTGGTTTGCACGGTCGATAAAGGAGGTCTCTCTCATTCAGAGAAGAAGCCTCACTTTATGGTAGCGTGCGTTTGCGGACCCTACTTTACGCGGTGTGCTCTTACTTTACGCGGTGTGCTCTTGAATTATAGCTGATGGCGCGTACGTGAAGGCATGCGAGCATCACCTTTCTTCGGTCAAGATTTACAGTGTAGCGGCCGATAAAGCAAACAAGTGCGTGGCTACAACGTAGAATTGTGGTGTATTATCTAGAGTACTGGTAGCTAACGTTAAAACGATGTCCGCCCGCAAGCGGAATGTTTTCGAAATGCCCTGAGAATGAATAACTGCTTTGCAGCTGGAGAGGTACGGCGGCAGGACGAGAAATATATGGCAACTGTGAAACAGCATTGCGAGGGGAAAGTGCTTCTACGAATATCCATTGTGTGCCCTTCCAAGAATCCCTTAATATTTTTCTTAAAATCAAAACCCTAATTCCATTCCAACCGATCAAGTTACACGTAACGAACCGCTTTCATATACCTCGACCTCTGCCACTTAGGCAGGGGACACTTTTGGAACATGCTGTATTTTTTTCAAGAATCATGTATGCACTTCCAGCTCATGCTTGCTGACGAAAATTGTGATTACTGGTAGAGCTCTTAAACATCTGCCAAATATGTCTGACTCCCAACAAGGCGCTTACATGCACGTGCAGGAGGTCCTTTACCCGGAAGAGCGACATAGAGGGAGAGGAAGAGGTGGAAAAGTCCCAAATTGAGAAACTTTGTTACAGTACCCTGCTGAAAAAATATTTCTGCCTTTTGTCCCGGCAGGTGTCAGCGTTTTCAAAGTCGTTTCCCTCGCACATCTGCTTCTTGAGTGTGCTACAAGTTTCCCGCCATGCCAAAGCCGCAGGCCGGCGCCTCACAAATGAGAACCACCCTACTCACGCGCGGAACGAAGTCAAAAGCGCTTCGTATAGAGGTGTAGTTGCCACGAGAAACGATGCCTGCAACATGCACTAGTATTCCGCCATATCTCGACGACGTCATGACGGAACTGCCACGCAAGGATGAATAATGACAGTAGGAGTTTATTGTATGTTAGGTTTGGATGATTTTTATAAACGTTAAGCACACTGCGTTGATTCGCTTAACTACAATCTCGATGCACACTAATTGCCTTGCCGATGTGCAAGCGCCTGTGCGTAATTATAAGTTTTCAAGAACTCGAAGCACCTCGTTTATTCTCGGGTCCTCATCTGATGCTCTGCAGCGGATGCTGGGCCTGGAGCTTCGCCTACAAAGGACCGCGTACAAACGAAGTTCGACTCCCATGTTCGTTTACAGAGTGGTCCGTCTGATGAACGCTAAGCTTCTTTTGGCCATCTGTTGTGATAGCTCAGTCTACTGACCGCCCTGCGCATTTGCTGCTTGAGTCTGACGAAACAGAGTGGTCATACTGGTTACACCATTTCTTAAACCGTCTGAACACGACGCCGAAGAAACGGGGATAGATCTCGTTCTACCACCGAAGAGGCTTAAACCCTGGAGCTCTTCCCCAAAGTTGCCAACTGAGAGGCGCAGACGGCGGAATTTTGTACGCAGAGTAGATCTTTGGCTGCTTCACGTGCCGCAACAAGTATCACCAAACGTGCCCAGAAAGTACGCACACATATACCTGCAGACGCAAAATACGTCTGTTCGAAAACAGTCGACCGTGGGACCAACATACTATTATTACACACAGAAGAGACCGCCTGCGCTCACAGTCTACAGGGAGATTGCTCGTCTACAGTGCGGATGCTATCAGCGACATCATGCCATCACTATTGGTGGATTTTCAGTTTATACGCGAATCTCGGCACTTAGCATTCGGATGAGGCCGTTCTGACTCGTAATTTGCCTTCAGCACACTCTGTT
>CATKUM010000375.1:0-41393 GCA_949786405.1 Onychomys arenicola
AACGCATTGGATGTTAGAGGGCCTGTGGTTTGTATCAGTTTCAGAAGCAGAGTTGAACTAGATATGGTCCGTGTGTGTAGGAAACACAGTTCTTTTGTTCTGAGCACTCTCACGTTTCCCGCCTTATTCGAGACTCTAGAAAGCAAGAGCGTGCTTCTTGCTCTAAAGCAGAGTGTGTTTCATGGATGAGAAGTGTGCTGTGTGTTTCCCTTCAGAAACGGAGTGAAATGCCAGGCTCTGTGTCTTCCTACAAGCGAGACTTCGTTTCAGGTAAACGCAGTCACTTTTCAGCTCAAACGAAGCTCTATTGTACACGAAGCTCACACGTTTCTCGCTCTTAACTGAAACGCATTGGATGTTAGAGGGCCTGTGGTTTGTATCAGTTTCAGAAGCAGAGTTGAACTAGATATGGTCCGTGTGTGTAGGAAACACAGTTCTTTTGTTCTGAGCACTCTCACGTTTCCCGCCTTATTCGAGACTCTAGAAAGCAAGAGCGTGCTTCTTGCTCTAAAGCAGAGCGTGTTTCATGGATGAGAAGTGTGCTGTGTGTTTCCCTTCAGAAACGGAGTGAAATGCCAGGCTCTGTGTCTTCCTACAAGCGAGACTTCGTTTCAGGTAAACGCAGTCACTTTTCAGCTCCAACGAAGCTCTATTGTACACAAAGCTCACACGTTTCTCGCTCTTAACTGAAACGCATAGGACGTTAGAGGGACTGAGGTTTGTATCAGTTTCAGAAGCAGAGTTGAACTAGATATGGTCCGTCTGTGTAGGAAACACAGTTCTTTTGTTCTGAGCACTCTCACGTTTCCCGCCTTATTCGAGACTCTAGAAAGCAAGAGCGTGCTTCTTGCTATAAAGCAGAGCGTGTTTCATGGATGAGAAGTGTGCTGTGTGTTTCCCTTCAGAAACGTAGTGAAATGCCAGTCTCTGTGTCTTCCTACAAGCGAGACTTCGTTTCTGGTAAACGCAGTCACTTTTCAGCTCAAACGAAGCTCTATTGTACACGAAGCTCACACGTTTCTCGCTCTTAACTGAAACGCATTGGATGTTAGAGGGCCTGTGGTTTGTATCAGTTTCAGAAGCAGAGTTGAACTAGATATGGTCCGTGTGTGTAGGAAACACAGTTCTTTTGTTCTGAGCACTCTCACGTTTCCCGCCTTATTCGAGACTCTAGAAAGCAAGAGCGTGCTTCTTGCTCTAAAGCAGAGTGTGTTTCATGGATGAGAAGTGTGCTGTGTGTTTCCCTTCAGAAACGGAGTGAAATGCCAGGCTCTGTGTCTTCCTACAAGCGAGACTTCGTTTCAGGTAAACGCAGTCACTTTTCAGCTCAAACGAAGCTCTATTGTACACGAAGCTCACACGTTTCTCGCTCTTAACTGAAACGCATTGGATGTTAGAGGGCCTGTGGTTTGTATCAGTTTCAGAAGCAGAGTTGAACTAGATATGGTCCGTGTGTGTAGGAAACACAGTTCTTTTGTTCTGAGCACTCTCACGTTTCCCGCCTTATTCGAGACTCTAGAAAGCAAGAGCGTGCTTCTTGCTCTAAAGCAGAGTGTGTTTCATGGATGAGAAGTGTGCTGTGTGTTTCCCTTCAGAAACGGAGTGAAATGCCAGTCTCTGTGACTTCCTACAAGCGAGACTTCTTTTCAGGTAAACGCAGTCACTTTTCAGCTCAAACAAAGCTCTATTGTACACGAAGCTCACACGTTTCTCGCTCTTAACTGAAACGCATTGGATGTTAGAGGGCCTGTGGTTTGTATCAGTTTCAGAAGCAGAGTTGAACTAGATATGGTCCGTGTGTGTAGGAAACACAGTTCTTTTGTTCTGAGCACTCTCACATTTCCCGCCTTATTCGAGAATCTAGAAAGCAAGAGCGTGCTTCTTGCTCTAAATCAGAGCGTGTTTCATGGATGAGAAGTGTGCTGTGTGTTTCCCTTCAGAAACGGAGTGAAATGCCAGGCTCTGTGTCTTCCTACAAGCGAGACTTCGTTTCAGGTAAACGCAGTCACTTTTCAGCTCAAACGAAGCTCTATTGTACACGAAGCTCACACGTTTCTCGCTCTTAACTGAAACGCATTGGATGTTAGAGGGCCTGTGGTTTGTATCAGTTTCAGAAGCAGAGTTGAACTAGATATGGTCCGTGTGTGTAGGAAACACAGTTCTTTTGTTCTGAGCACTCTCACATTTCCCGCCTTATTCGAGACTCTAGAAAGCAAGAGCGTGCTTCTTGCTCTAAAGCAGAGCGTGTTTCATGGATGAGAAGTGTGCTGTGTGTTTCCCTTCAGAAACGGAGTGAAATGCCAGGCTCTGTGTCTTCCTACAAGCGAGACTTCGTTTCAGGTAAACGCAGTCAATTTCAGCTCAAACGAAGCTCTATTGTACACGAAGCTCACACGTTTCTCGCTCTTAACTGAAACGCATTGGATGTTAGAGGGCCTGTGATTTGTATCAGTTTCAGAAGCAGAGTTGAACTAGATATGGTCCGTGTGTGTAGGAAGCACAGTTCTTTTGTTCTGAGCACTCTCACGTTTCCCGCCTTATTCGAGACTCTAGAAAGCAAGAGCGTGCTTCTTGCTCTAAAGCAGAGTGTGTTTCATGGATGAGAAGTGTGCTGTGTGTTTCCCTTCAGAAACGGAGTGAAATGCCAGGCTCTGTGTCTTCCTACAAGCGAGACTTCGTTTCAGGTAAACGCAGTCACTTTTCAGCTCAAACGAAGCTATATTGTACACGAAGCTCACACGTTTCTCGCTCTTAACTGAAACGCATTGGATGTTAGAGGGCCTGTGGTTTGTATCAGTTTCAGAAGCAGAGTTGAACTAGATATGGTCCGTGTGTGTAGGAAACACAGTTCTTTTGTTCTGAGCACTCTCACGTTTCCCGCCTTATTCGAGACTCTAGAAAGCAAGAGTGTGCTTCTTGATCTAAAGCAGAGTGTGGTTCATGGATGAGAAGTGTGCTGTGTGTTTCCCTTCAGAAACGGAGTGAAATGCCAGGCTCTGTGTCTTCCTACAAGCGAGACTTCGTTTCAGGTAAACGCAGTCACTTTTCAGCTCAAACGAAGCTCTATTGTACACGAAGCTCACACGTTTCTCGCTCTTAACTGAAACGCATTGGATGTTAGAGGGCCTGTGGTTTGTATCAGTTTCAGAAGCAGAGTTGAACTAGATATGGTCCGTGTGTGTAGGAAACACAGTTCTTTTGTTCTGAGCACTCTCACGTTTCCCGCCTTATTCGAGACTCTAGAAAGCAAGAGCGTGCTTCTTGCTCTAAAGCAGAGCGTGTTTCATGGATGAGAAGTGTGCTGTGTGTTTCCCTTCAGAAACGGAGTGAAATGCCATGCTCTGTGTCTTCCTACAAGCGAGACTTCGTTTCAGGTAAACGCAGTCACTTTTCAGCTCAAACGAAGCTCTATTGTACACGAAGCTCACACGTTTCTCGCTCTTAACTGAAACGCATTGGATGTTAGAGGGCCTGTGGTTTGTATCAGTTTCAGAAGCAGAGTTGAACTAGATATGGTCCGTGTGTGTAGGAAACACAGTTCTTTTGTTCTGAGCACTCTCACGTTTCCCGCCTTATTCGAGACTCTAGAAAGCAAGAGCGTGCTTCTTGCTCTAAAGCAGAGTGTGTTTCATGGATGAGAAGTGTGCTGTGTGTTTCCCTTCAGAAACGGAGTGAAATGCCAGGCTCTGTGTCTTCCTACAAGCGAGACTTCGTTTCAGGTAAACGCAGTCACTTTTCAGCTCAAACGAAGCTCTATTGTACACGAAGCTCACACGTTTCTCGCTCTTAACTGAAACGCATTGGATGTTAGAGGGCCTGTGGTTTGTATCAGTTTCAGAAGCAGAGTTGAACTAGATATGGTCCGTGTGTGTAGGAAACACAGTTCTTTTGTTCTGAGCACTCTCACGTTTCCCGCCTTATTCGAGACTCTAGAAAGCAAGAGCGTGCTTCTTGCTCTAAAGCAGAGTGTGTTTCATGGATGAGAAGTGTGCTGTGTGTTTCCCTTCAGAAACGGAGTGAAATGCCAGGCTCTGTGTCTTCCTACAAGCGAGACTTCGTTTCAGGTAAACGCAGTCACTTTTTAGCTCAAACGAAGCTCTATTGTACACGAAGCTCACACGTTTCTCGCTCTTAACTGAAACGCATTGGATGTTAGAGGGCCTGTGGTTTGTATCAGTTTCAGAAGCAGAGTTGAACTAGATATGGTCCGTGTGTGTAGGAAACACAGTTCTTTTGTTCTGAGCACTCTCACGTTTTCCGCCTTATTCGAGACTCTAGAAAGCAAGAGCGTGCTTCTTGCTCTAAAGCAGAGTGTGTTTCATGGATGAGAAGTGTGCTGTGTGTTTCCCTTCAGAAACGGAGTGAAATGCCAGGCTCTGTGTCTTCCTACAAGCGAGACTTCGTTTCAGGTAAACGCAGTCACTTTTCAGCTCAAACGAAGCTATATTGTACACGAAGCTCACACGTTTCTCGCTCTTAACTGAAACGCATTGGATGTTAGAGGGCCTGTGGTTTGTATCAGTTTCAGAAGCAGAGTTGAACCAGATATGGTCCGTGTGTGTAGGAAACACAGTTCTTTTGTTCTGAGCACTCTCACGTTTCCCGCCTTATTCGAGACTCTAGAAAGCAAGAGCGTGCTTCTTGCTCTAAAGCAGAGCGTGTTTCATGGATGAGAAGTGTGCTGTGTGTTTCCCTTCAGAAACGGAGTGAAATGCCAGGCTCTGTGTCTTCCTACAAGGGAGACTTCGTTTCAGGTAAACGCAGTCACTTTTCAGCTCCAACGAAGCTCTATTGTACACGAAGCTCACACGTTTCTCGCTCTTCACTGAAACGCATAGGACGTTAGAGGGACTGTGGTTTGTATCAGTTTCAGAAGCAGAGTTGAACTAGATACGGTCCGTCTGTGTAGGAAACACAGTTCTTTTGTTCTGAGCACTCTCACGTTTCCCGCCTTATTCGAGACTCTAGAAAGCAAGAGCGTGCTTCTTGCTCTAAAGCAGAGTGTGTTTCATGGATGAGAAGTGTGCTGTGTGTTTCCCTTCAGAAACGGAGTGAAATGCCAGGCTCTGTGTCTTCCTACAAGCGAGACTACGTTTCTGGTAAACGCAGTCACTTTTCAGCTCAAACGAAGCTCTATTGTACACGAAGCTCACACGTTTCTCGCTCTTAACTGAAACGCATTGGATGTTAGAGGGCCTGTGGTTTGTATCAGTTTCAGAAGCAGAGTTGAACTAGATATGGTCCGTGTGTGTAGGAAACACAGTTCTTTTGTTCTGAGCACTCTCACGTTTCCCGCCTTATTCGAGACTCTAGAAAGCAAGAGCGTGCTTCTTGCTCTAAAGCAGAGTGTGTTTCATGGATGAGAAGTGTGCTGTGTGTTTCCCTTCAGAAACGGAGTGAAATGCCAGGCTCTGTGTCTTCCTACAAGCGAGACTTCGTTTCAGGTAAACGCAGTCACTTTTCAGCTCAAACGAAGCTCTATTGTACACGAAGCTCACACGTTTCTCGCTCTTAACTGAAACGCATTGGATGTTAGAGGGCCTGTGGTTTGTATCAGTTTCAGAAGCAGAGTTGAACTAGATATGGTCCGTGTGTGTAGGAAACACAGTTCTTTTGTTCTGAGCACTCTCACGTTTCCCGCCTTATTCGAGACTCTAGAAAGCAAGAGCGTGCTTCTTGCTCTAAAGCAGAGTGTGTTTCATGGATGAGAAGTGTGCTGTGTGTTTCCCTTCAGAAACGGAGTGAAATGCCAGGCTCTGTGACTTCCTACAAGCGAGACTTCGTTTCAGGTAAACGCAGTCACTTTTCAGCTCCAACGAAGCTCTATTGTACACGAAGCTCACACGTTTCTCGCTCTTAACTGAAACGCATTGGATGTTAGAGGGCCTGTGGTTTGTATCAGTTTCAGAAGCAGAGTTGAACCAGATATGGTCCGTGTGTGTAGGAAACACAGTTCTTTTGTTCTGAGCACTCTCACGTTTCCCGCCTTATTCGAGACTCTAGAAAGCAAGAGCGTGCTTCTTGCTCTAAAGCAGAGCGTGTTTCATGGATGAGAAGTGTGCTGTGTGTTTCCCTTCAGAAACGGAGTGAAATGCCAGGCTCTGTGTCTTCCTACAAGGGAGACTTCGTTTCAGGTAAACGCAGTCACTTTTCAGCTCCAACGAAGCTCTATTGTACACGAAGCTCACACGTTTCTCGCTCTTCACTGAAACGCATAGGACGTTAGAGGGACTGTGGTTTGTATCAGTTTCAGAAGCAGAGTTGAACTAGATACGGTCCGTCTGTGTAGGAAACACAGTTCTTTTGTTCTGAGCACTCTCACGTTTCCCGCCTTATTCGAGACTCTAGAAAGCAAGAGCGTGCTTCTTGCTCTAAAGCAGAGTGTGTTTCATGGATGAGAAGTGTGCTGTGTGTTTCCCTTCAGAAACGGAGTGAAATGCCAGGCTCTGTGTCTTCCTACAAGCGAGACTTCGTTTCTGGTAAACGCAGTCACTTTTCAGCTCAAACGAAGCTCTATTGTACACGAAGCTCACACGTTTCTCGCTCTTAACTGAAACGCATTGGATGTTAGAGGGCCTGTGGTTTGTATCAGTTTCAGAAGCAGAGTTGAACTAGATATGGTCCGTGTGTGTAGGAAACACAGTTCTTTTGTTCTGAGCACTCTCACGTTTCCCGCCTTATTCGAGACTCTAGAAAGCAAGAGCGTGCTTCTTGCTCTAAAGCAGAGTGTGTTTCATGGATGAGAAGTGTGCTGTGTGTTTCCCTTCAGAAACGGAGTGAAATGCCAGGCTCTGTGTCTTCCTACAAGCGAGACTTCGTTTCAGGTAAACGCAGTCACTTTTCAGCTCAAACGAAGCTCTATTGTACACGAAGCTCACACGTTTCTCGCTCTTAACTGAAACGCATTGGATGTTAGAGGGCCTGTGGTTTGTATCAGTTTCAGAAGCAGAGTTGAACTAGATATGGTCCGTGTGTGTAGGAAACACAGTTCTTTTGTTCTGAGCACTCTCACGTTTCCCGCCTTATTCGAGACTCTAGAAAGCAAGAGCGTGCTTCTTGCTCTAAAGCAGAGTGTGTTTCATGGATGAGAAGTGTGCTGTGTGTTTCCCTTCAGAAACGGAGTGAAATGCCAGGCTCTGTGACTTCCTACAAGCGAGACTTCGTTTCAGGTAAACGCAGTCACTTTTCAGCTCCAACGAAGCTCTATTGTACACGAAGCTCACACGTTTCTCGCTCTTAACTGAAACGCATTGGATGTTAGAGGGCCTGTGGTTTGTATCAGTTTCAGAAGCAGAGTTGAACTAAATATGGTCCGTGTGTGTAGGAAACACAGTTCTTTTGTTCTGAGCACTCTCACGTTTCCCGCCTTATTCGAGACTCTAGAAAGCAAGAGCGTGCTTCTTGCTCTAAAGCAGAGCGTGTTTCATGGATGAGAAGTGTGCTGTGTGTTTCCCTTCAGAAACGGAGTGAAATGCCAGGCTCTGTGTCTTCCTACAAGCGAGACTTCGTTTCTGGTAAACGCAGTCACTTTTCAGCTCAAACGAAGCTCTATTGTACACGAAGCTCACACGTTTCTCGCTCTTAACTGAAACGCATTGGATGTTAGAGGGCCTGTGGTTTGTATCAGTTTCAGAAGCAGAGTTGAACTAGATATGGTCCGTGTGTGTAGGAAACACAGTTCTTTTGTTCTGAGCACTCTCACGTTTCCCGCCTTATTCGAGACTCTAGAAAGCAAGAGCGTGCTTCTTGCTCTAAAGCAGAGCGTGTTTCATGGATGAGAAGTGTGCTGTGTGTTTCCCTTCAGAAACGGAGTGAAATGCCAGGCTCTGTGTCTTCCTACAAGCGAGACTTCGTTTCAGGTAAACGCAGTCACTTTTCAGCTCAAACGAAGCTCTATTGTACACGAAGCTCACACGTTTCTCGCTCTTAACTGAAACGCATTGGATGTTAGAGGGCCTGTGGTTTGTATCAGTTTCAGAAGCAGAGTTGAACTAGATACGGTCCGTGTGTGTAGGAAACACAGTTCTTTTGTTCTGAGCACTCTCACGTTTCCCGCCTTATTCGAGACTCTAGAAAGCAAGAGCGTGCTTCTTGCTCTAAAGCAGAGTGTGTTTCATGGATGAGAAGTGTGCTGTGTGTTTCCCTTCAGAAACGGAGTGAAATGCCAGGCTCTGTGACTTCCTACAAGCGAGACTTCGTTTCAGGTAAACGCAGTCACTTTTCAGCTCAAACGAAGCTCTATTGTACACGAAGCTCACACGTTTCTCGCTCTTAACTGAAACGCATTGGATATTAGAGGGCATGTGGTTTGTATCAGTTTCAGAAGCAGAGTTGAACTAGATATGGTCCGTGTGTGTAGGAAACACAGTTCTTTTGTTCTGAGCACTCTCACGTTTCCCGCCTTATTCGAGACTCTAGAAAGCAAGAGCGTGCTTCTTGCTCTAAAGCAGAGTGTGTTTCATGGATGAGAAGTGTGCTGTGTGTTTCCCTTCAGAAACGGAGTGAAATGCCAGGCTCTGTGACTTCCTACAAGCGAGACTTCGTTTCAGGTAAACGCAGTCACTTTTCAGCTCAAACAAAGCTCTATTGTACACGAAGCTCACACGTTTCTCGCTCTTAACTGAAACGCATTGGATGTTATAGGGCCTGTGGTTTGTATCAGTTTCAGAAGCAGAGTTGAACTAAATATGGTCCGTGTGTGTAGGAAACACAGTTCTTTTGTTCTGAGCACTCTCACGTTTCCCGCCTTATTCGAGACTCTAGAAAGCAAGAGCGTGCTTCTTGCTCTAAAGCAGAGCGTGTTTCATGGATGAGAAGTGTGCTGTGTGTTTCCCTTCAGAAACGGAGTGAAATGCCAGGCTCTGTGTCTTCCTACAAGCGAGACTTCGTTTCAGGTAAACGCAGTCACTTTTCAGCTCAAACGAAGCTCTATTGTACACGAAGCTCACACGTTTCTCGCTCTTAACTGAAACGCATTGGATGTTAGAGGGCCTGTGGTTTGTATCAGTTTCAGAAGCAGAGTTGAACTAGATATGGTCCGTGTGTGTAGGAAACACAGTTCTTTTGTTCTGAGCACTCTCACGTTTCCCGCCTTATTCGAGACTCTAGAAAGCAAGAGCGTGCTTCTTGCTCTAAAGCAGAGCGTGTTTCATGGATGAGAAGTGTGCTGTGTGTTTCCCTTCAGAAACGGAGTGAAATGCCAGGCTCTGTGTCTTCCTACAAGCGAGACTTCGTTTCAGGTAAACGCAGTCACTTTTCAGCTCAAACGAAGCTCTATTGTACACGAAGCTCACAAGTTTCTCGCTCTTAACTGAAACGCATTGGATGTTAGAGGGCCTGTGGTTTGTATCAGTTTCAGAAGCAGAGTTGAACTAGATATGGTCCGTGTGTGTAGGAAACACAGTTCTTTTGTTCTGAGCACTCTCACGTTTCCCGCCTTATTCGAGACTCTAGAAAGCAAGAGCGTGCTTCTTGCTCTAAAGCAGAGCGTGTTTCATGGATGAGAAGTGTGCTGTGTGTTTCCCTTCAGAAACGGAGTGAAATGCCAGGCTCTGTGTCTTCCTACAAGCGAGACTTCGTTTCAGGTAAACGCAGTCACTTTTCAGCTCAAACGAAGCTCTATTGTACACGAAGCTCACACGTTTCTCGCTCTTAACTGAAACGCATTGGATGTTAGAGGGCCTGTGGTTTGTATCAGTTTCAGAAGCAGAGTTGAACTAGATATGGTCCGTGTGTGTAGGAAACACAGTTCTTTTGTTCTGAGCACTCTCACGTTTCCCGCCTTATTGGAGACTCTAGAAAGCAAGAGCGTGCTTCTTGCTCTAAAGCAGAGTGTGTTTCATGGATGAGAAGTGTGCTGTGTGTTTCCCTTCAGAAACGGAGTGAAATGCCAGGCTCTGTGTCTTCCTACAAGCGAGACTTCGTTTCAGGTAAACGCAGTCACTTTTTAGCTCAAACGAAGCTCTATTGTACACGAAGCTCACACGTTTCTCGCTCTTAACTGAAACGCATTGGATGTTAGAGGGCCTGTGGTTTGTATCAGTTTCAGAAGCAGAGTTGAACTAGATATGGTCCGTGTGTGTAGGAAACACAGTTCTTTTGTTCTGAGCACTCTCACGTTTCCCGCCTTATTCGAGACTCTAGAAAGCAAGAGCGTGCTTCTTGCTCTAAAGCAGAGTGTGTTTCATGGATGAGAAGTGTGCTGTGTGTTTCCCTTCAGAAACGGAGTGAAATGCCAGGCTCTGTGTCTTCCTACAAGCGAGACTTCGTTTCAGGTAAACGCAGTCACTTTTCAGCTCAAACGAAGCTATATTGTACACGAAGCTCACACGTTTCTCGCTCTTAACTGAAACGCATTGGATGTTAGAGGGCCTGTGGTTTGTATCAGTTTCAGAAGCAGAGTTGAACTAGATATGGTCCGTGTGTGTAGGAAACACAGTTCTTTTGTTCTGAGCACTCTCACGTTTCCCGCCTTATTCGAGACTCTAGAAAGCAAGAGCGTGCTTCTTGCTCTAAATCAGAGTGTGTTTCATGGATGAGAAGTGTGCTGTGTGTTTCCCTTCAGAAACGGAGTGAAATGCCAGGCTCTGTGTCTTCCTACAAGCGAGACTTCGTTTCAGGTAAACGCAGTCACTTTTTAGCTCAAACGAAGCTCTATTGTACACGAAGCTCACACGTTTCTCGCTCTTAACTGAAACGCATTGGATGTTAGAGGGCCTGTGGTTTGTATCAGTTTCAGAAGCAGAGTTGAACTAGATATGGTCCGTGTGTGTAGGAAACACAGTTCTTTTGTTCTGAGCACTCTCACGTTTCCCGCCTTATTCGAGACTCTAGAAAGCAAGAGCGTGCTTCTTGCTCTAAAGCAGAGTGTGTTTCATGGATGAGAAGTGTGCTGTGTGTTTCCCTTCAGAAACGGAGTGAAATGCCAGGCTCTGTGTCTTCCTACAAGCGAGACTTCGTTTCAGGTAAACGCAGTCACTTTTCAGCTCAAACGAAGCTATATTGTACACGAAGCTCACACGTTTCTCGCTCTTAACTGAAACGCATTGGATGTTAGAGGGCCTGTGGTTTGTATCAGTTTCAGAAGCAGAGTTGAACTAGATATGGTCCGTGTGTGTAGGAAACACAGTTCTTTTGTTCTGAGCACTCTCACGTTTCCCGCCTTATTCGAGACTCTAGAAAGCAAGAGCGTGCTTCTTGCTCTAAAGCAGAGTGTGTTTCATGGATGAGAAGTGTGCTGTGTGTTTCCCTTCAGAAACGGAGTGAAATGCCAGGCTCTGTGTCTTCCTACAAGCGAGACTTCGTTTCAGGTAAACGCAGTCACTTTTCAGCTCAAACAAAGCTCTATTGTACACGAAGCTCACACGTTTCTCGCTCTTAACTGAAACGCATTGGATGTTAGAGGGCCTGTGGTTTGTATCAGTTTCAGAAGCAGAGTTGAACTAGATATGGTCCGTGTGTGTAGGAAACACAGTTCTTTTGTTCTGAGCACTCTCACGTTTCCCGCCTTATTCGAGACTCTAGAAAGCAAGAGCATGCTTCTTGCTCTAAAGCAGAGCGTGTTTCATGGATGAGAAGTGTGCTGTGTGTTTCCCTTCAGAAACGGAGTGAAATGCCAGGCTCTGTGTCTTCCTACAAGCGAGACTTCGTTTCAGGTAAACGCAGTCACTTTTCAGCTCAAACGAAGCTATATTGTACACGAAGCTCACACGTTTCTCGCTCTTAACTGAAACGCATTGGATGTTAGAGGGCCTGTGGTTTGTATCAGTTTCAGAAGCAGAGTTGAACTAGATATGGTCCGTGTGTGTAGGAAACACAGTTCTTTTGTTCTGAGCACTCTCACGTTTCCCGCCTTATTCGAGACTCTAGAAAGCAAGAGCGTGCTTCTTGCTCTAAAGCAGAGTGTGTTTCATGGATGAGAAGTGTGCTGTGTGTTTCCCTTCAGAAACGGAGTGAAATGCCAGGCTCTGTGTCTTCCTACAAGCGAGACTTCGTTTCAGGTAAACGCAGTCACTTTTCAGCTCAAACGAAGCTCTATTGGACACGAAGCTCACACGTTTCTCGCTCTTAACTGAAACGCATTGGATGTTAGAGGGCCTGTGGTTTGTATCAGTTTCAGAAGCAGAGTTGAACTAGATATGGTCCGTGTGTGTAGGAAACACAGTTCTTTTGTTCTGAGCACTCTCACGTTTCCCGCCTTATTCGAGACTCTAGAAAGCAAGAGCGAGCTTCTTGCTCTAAAGCAGAGTGTGTTTCATGGATGAGAAGTGTGCTGTGTGTTTCCCTTCAGAAACGGAGTGAAATGCCAGGCTCTGTGTCTTCCTACAAGCGAGACTTCGTTTCAGGTAAACTCAGTCACTTTTCAGCTCAAACGAAGCTCTATTGTACACGAAGCTCACACGTTTCTCGCTCTTAAATGAAACGCATTGGATGTTAGAGGGCCTGTGGTTTGTATCAGTTTCAGAAGCAGAGTTGAACTAGATATGGTCCGTGTGTGTAGGAAACACAGTTCTTTTGTTCTGAGCACTCTCACGTTTCCCGCCTTATTCGAGACTCTAGAAAGCAAGAGCGTGCTTCTTGCTCTAAAGCAGAGTGTGTTTCATGGATGAGAAGTGTGCTGTGTGTTTCCCTTCAGAAACGGAGTGAAATGCCAGGCTCTGTGTCTTCCTACAAGCGAGACTTCGTTTCAGGTAAACGCAGTCACTTTTCAGCTCAAACAAAGCTCTATTGTACACGAAGCTCACACGTTTCTCGCTCTTAACTGAAACGCATTGGATGTTAGAGGGCCTGTGGTTTGTATCAGTTTCAGAAGCAGAGTTGAACTAGATATGGTCCGTGTGTGTAGGAAACACAGTTCTTTTGTTCTGAGCACTCTCACGTTTCCCGCCTTATTCGAGACTCTAGAAAGCAAGAGCGTGCTTCTTGCTCTAAAGCAGAGTGTGTTTCATGGATGAGAAGTGTGCTGTGTGTTTCCCTTCAGAAACGGAGTGAAATGCCAGGCTCTGTGTCTTCCTACAAGCGAGACTTCGTTTCAGGTAAACGCAGTCACTTTTCAGCTCCAACGAAGCTCTATTGGACACGAAGCTCACACGTTTCTCGCTCTTAACTGAAACGCATTGGATGTTAGAGGGCCTGTGGTTTGTATCAGTTTCAGAAGCAGAGTTGAACTAGATACGGTCCGTGTGTGTAGGAAACACAGTTCTTTTGTTCTGAGCACTCTCACGTTTCCCGCCTTATTCGAGACTCTAGAAAGCAAGAGTGTGCTTCTTGCTCTAAAGCAGAGTGTGTTTCATGGATGAGAAGTGTGCTGTGTGTTTCCCTTCAGAAACGGAGTGAAATGCCAGGCTCTGTGTCTTCCTACAAACGAGACTTCGTTTCAGGTAAACGCAGTCACTTTTCAGCTCAAACGAAGCTCTATTGTACACGAAGCTCACACGTTTCTCGCTCTTAACTGAAACGCATTGGATGTTAGAGGGCCTGTGGTTTGTATCAGTTTCAGAAGCAGAGTTGAACTAGATATGGTCCGTGTGTGTAGGAAACACAGTTCTTTTGTTCTGAGCACTCTCACGTTTCCCGCCTTATTCGAAACTCTAGAAAGCAAGAGCGTGCTTCTTGCTCTAAAGCAGAGTGTGTTTCATGGATGAGAAGTGTGCTGTGTGTTTCCCTTCAGAAACGGAGTGAAATGCCAGGCTCTGTGTCTTCCTACCAGCGAGACTTCGTTTCAGGTAAACGCAGTCACTTTTCAGCTCAAACGAAGCTCTATTGTACACGAAGCTCACACGTTTCTCGCTCTTAACTGAAACGCATTGGATGTTAGAGGGCCTGTGGTTTGTATCAGTTTCAGAAGCAGAGTTGAACTAGATATGGTCCGTGTGTGTAGGAAACACAGTTCTTTTGTTCTGAGCACTCTCACGTTTCCCGCCTTATTCGAGACTCTAGAAAGCAAGAGCGTGCTTCTTGCTCTAAAGCAGAGCGTGTTTCATGGATGAGAAGTGTGCTGTGTGTTTCCCTTCAGAAACGGAGTGAAATGCCAGGCTCTGTGTCTTCCTACAAGCGAGACTTCGTTTCAGGTAAACGCAGTCACTTTTCAGCTCAAACGAAGCTCTATTGTACACGAAGCTCACACGTTTCTCGCTCTTAACTGAAACGCATTGGATGTTAGAGGGCCTGTGGTTTGTATCAGTTTCAGAAGCAGAGTTGAACTAGATATGGTCCGTGTGTGTAGGAAACACAGTTCTTTTGTTCTGAGCACTCTCACGTTTCCCGCCTTATTCGAGACTCTAGAAAGCAAGAGCGTGCTTCTTGCTCTAAAGCAGAGCGTGTTTCATGGATGAGAAGTGTGCTGTGTGTTTCCCTTCAGAAACGGAGTGAAATGCCAGGCTCTGTGTCTTCCTACAAGCGAGACTTCGTTTCAGGTAAACGCAGTCACTTTTCAGCTCCAACGAAGCTCTATTGTACACGAAGCTCACACGTTTCTCGCTCTTAACTGAAACGCATTGGATGTTAGAGGGCCTGTGGTTTGTATCAGTTTCAGAAGCAGAGTTGAACTAGATACGGTCCGTGTGTGTAGGAAACACAGTTCTTTTGTTCTGAGCACTCTCACGTTTCCCGCCTTATTCGAGACTCTAGAAAGCAAGAGTGTGCTTCTTGCTCTAAAGCAGAGTGTGTTTCATGGATGAGAAGTGTGCTGTGTGTTTCCCTTCAGAAACGGAGTGAAATGCCAGGCTCTGTGTCTTCCTACAAACGAGACTTCGTTTCAGGTAAACGCAGTCACTTTTCAGCTCAAACGAAGCTCTATTGTACACGAAGCTCACACGTTTCTCGCTCTTAACTGAAACGCATTGGATGTTAGAGGGCCTGTGGTTTGTATCAGTTTCAGAAGCAGAGTTGAACTAGATATGGTCCGTGTGTGTAGGAAACACAGTTCTTTTGTTCTGAGCACTCTCACGTTTCCCGCCTTATTCGAAACTCTAGAAAGCAAGAGCGTGCTTCTTGCTCTAAAGCAGAGTGTGTTTCATGGATGAGAAGTGTGCTGTGTGTTTCCCTTCAGAAACGGAGTGAAATGCCAGGCTCTGTGTCTTCCTACCAGCGAGACTTCGTTTCAGGTAAACGCAGTCACTTTTCAGCTCAAACGAAGCTCTATTGTACACGAAGCTCACACGTTTCTCGCTCTTAACTGAAACGCATTGGATGTTAGAGGGCCTGTGGTTTGTATCAGTTTCAGAAGCAGAGTTGAACTAGATATGGTCCGTGTGTGTAGGAAACACAGTTCTTTTGTTCTGAGCACTCTCACGTTTCCCGCCTTATTCGAGACTCTAGAAAGCAAGAGCGTGCTTCTTGCTCTAAAGCAGAGCGTGTTTCATGGATGAGAAGTGTGCTGTGTGTTTCCCTTCAGAAACGGAGTGAAATGCCAGGCTCTGTGTCTTCCTACAAGCGAGACTTCGTTTCTGGTAAACGCAGTCACTTTTCAGCTCAAACGAAGCTCTATTGTACACGAAGCTCACACGTTTCTCGCTCTTAACTGAAACGCATTGGATGTTAGAGGGCCTGTGGTTTGTATCAGTTTCAGAAGCAGAGTTGAACTAGATATGGTCCGTGTGTGTAGGAAACACAGTTCTTTTGTTCTGAGCACTCTCACGTTTCCCGCCTTATTCGAGACTCTAGAAAGCAAGAGCGTGCTTCTTGCTCTAAAGCAGAGTGTGTTTCATGGATGAGAAGTGTGCTGTGTGTTTCCCTTCAGAAACGGAGTGAAATGCCAGGCTCTGTGTCTTCCTACAAGCGAGACTTCGTTTCAGGTAAACGCAGTCACTTTTCAGCTCAAACGAAGCTCTATTGTACACGAAGCTCACACGTTTCTCGCTCTTAACTGAAACGCATTGGATGTTAGAGGGCCTGTGGTTTGTATCAGTTTCAGAAGCAGAGTTGAACTAGATATGGTCCGTGTGTGTAGGAAACACAGTTCTTTTGTTCTGAGCACTCTCACGTTTCCCGCCTTATTCGAGACTCTAGAAAGCAAGAGCGTGCTTCTTGCTCTAAAGCAGAGCGTGTTTCATGGATGAGAAGTGTGCTGTGTGTTTCCCTTCAGAAACGGAGTGAAATGCCAGGCTCTGTGTCTTCCTACAAGCGAGACTTCGTTTCAGGTAAACGCAGTCACTTTTCAGCTCAAACGAAGCTCTATTGTACACGAAGCTCACACGTTTCTCGCTCTTAACTGAAACGCATTGGATGTTAGAGGGCCTGTGGTTTGTATCAGTTTCAGAAGCAGAGTTGAACTAGATATGGTCCGTGTGTGTAGGAAACACAGTTCTTTTGTTCTGAGCACTCTCACGTTTCCCGCCTTATTCGAGACTCTAGAAAGCAAGAGCGTGCTTCTTGCTCTAAAGCAGAGTGTGTTTCATGGATGAGAAGTGTGCTGTGTGTTTCCCTTCAGAAACGGAGTGAAATGCCAGGCTCTGTGTCTTCCTACAAGCGAGACTTCGTTTCAGGTAAACGCAGTCACTTTTCAGCTCAAACGAAGCTCTATTGGACACGAAGCTCACACGTTTCTCGCTCTTAACTGAAACGCATTGGATGTTAGAGGGCCTGTGGTTTGTATCAGTTTCAGAAGCAGAGTTGAACTAGATATGGTCCGTGTGTGTAGGAAACACAGTTCTTTTGTTCTGAGCACTCTCACGTTTCCCGCCTTATTCGAGACTCTAGAAAGCAAGAGCGAGCTTCTTGCTCTAAAGCAGAGTGTGTTTCATGGATGAGAAGTGTGCTGTGTGTTTCCCTTCAGAAACGGAGTGAAATGCCAGGCTCTGTGTCTTCCTACAAGCGAGACTTCGTTTCAGGTAAACGCAGTCACTTTTCAGCTCAAACGAAGCTCTATTGTACACGAAGCTCACACGTTTCTCGCTCTTAAATGAAACGCATTGGATGTTAGAGGGCCTGTGGTTTGTATCAGTTTCAGAAGCAGAGTTGAACTAGATATGGTCCGTGTGTGTAGGAAACACAGTTCTTTTGTTCTGAGCACTCTCACGTTTCCCGCCTTATTCGAGACTCTAGAAAGCAAGAGCGTGCTTCTTGCTCTAAAGCAGAGTGTGTTTCATGGATGAGAAGTGTGCTGTGTGTTTCCCTTCAGAAACGGAGTGAAATGCCAGGCTCTGTGTCTTCCTACAAGCGAGACTTCGTTTCAGGTAAACGCAGTCACTTTTCAGCTCAAACAAAGCTCTATTGTACACGAAGCTCACACGTTTCTCGCTCTTAACTGAAACGCATTGGATGTTAGAGGGCCTGTGGTTTGTATCAGTTTCAGAAGCAGAGTTGAACTAGATATGGTCCGTGTGTGTAGGAAACACAGTTCTTTTGTTCTGAGCACTCTCACGTTTCCCGCCTTATTCGAGACTCTAGAAAGCAAGAGCGTGCTTCTTGCTCTAAAGCAGAGTGTGTTTCATGGATGAGAAGTGTGCTGTGTGTTTCCCTTCAGAAACGGAGTGAAATGCCAGGCTCTGTGTCTTCCTACAAGCGAGACTTCGTTTCAGGTAAACGCAGTCACTTTTCAGCTCCAACGAAGCTCTATTGTACACGAAGCTCACACGTTTCTCGCTCTTAAATGAAACGCATTGGATGTTAGAGGGCCTGTGGTTTGTATCAGTTTCAGAAGCAGAGTTGAACTAGATACGGTCCATGTGTGTAGGAAACACAGTTCTTTTGTTCTGAGCACTCTCACGTTTCCCGCCTTATTCGAGACTCTAGAAAGCAAGAGCGTGCTTCTTGCTCTAAAGCAGAGCGTGTTTCATGGATGAGAAGTGTGCTGTGTGTTTCCCTTCAGAAACGGAGTGAAATGCCAGGCTCTGTGTCTTCCTACAAACGAGACTTCGTTTCAGGTAAACGCAGTCACTTTTCAGCTCAAACGAAGCTCTATTGTACACGAAGCTCACACGTTTCTCGCTCTTAACTGAAACGCATTGGATGTTAGAGGGCCTGTGGTTTGTATCAGTTTCAGAAGCAGAGTTGAACTAGATATGGTCCGTGTGTGTAGGAAACACAGTTCTTTTGTTCTGAGCACTCTCACGTTTCCCGCCTTATTCGAAACTCTAGAAAGCAAGAGCGTGCTTCTTGCTCTAAAGCAGAGTGTGTTTCATGGATGAGAAGTGTGCTGTGTGTTTCCCTTCAGAAACGGAGTGAAATGCCAGGCTCTGTGTCTTCCTACCAGCGAGACTTCGTTTCAGGTAAACGCAGTCACTTTTCAGCTCAAACGAAGCTCTATTGTACACGAAGCTCACACGTTTCTCGCTCTTAACTGAAACGCATTGGATGTTAGAGGGCCTGTGGTTTGTATCAGTTTCAGAAGCAGAGTTGAACTAGATATGGTCCGTGTGTGTAGGAAACACAGTTCTTTTGTTCTGAGCACTCTCACGTTTCCCGCCTTATTCGAAACTCTAGAAAGCAAGAGCGTGCTTCTTGCTCTAAAGCAGAGTGTGTTTCATGGATGAGAAGTGTGCTGTGTGTTTCCCTTCAGAAACGGAGTGAAATGCCAGGCTCTGTGTCTTCCTACCAGCGAGACTTCGTTTCAGGTAAACGCAGTCACTTTTCAGCTCAAACGAAGCTCTATTGTACACGAAGCTCACACGTTTCTCGCTCTTAACTGAAACGCATTGGATGTTAGAGGGCCTGTGGTTTGTATCAGTTTCAGAAGCAGAGTTGAACTAGATATGGTCCGTGTGTGTAGGAAACACAGTTCTTTTGTTCTGAGCACTCTCACGTTACCCGCCTTATTCGAGACTCTAGAAAGCAAGAGCGTGCTTCTTGCTCTAAAGCAGAGTGTGTTTCATGGATGAGAAGTGTGCTGTGTGTTTCCCTTCAGAAACGGAGTGAAATGCCAGGCTCTGTGTCTTCCTACAAGCGAGACTTCGTTTCAGGTAAACGCAGTCACTTTTCAGCTCAAACGAAGCTCTATTGTACACGAAGCTCACACGTTTCTCGCTCTTAACTGAAACGCATTGGATGTTAGAGGGCCTGTGGTTTGTATCAGTTTCAGAAGCAGAGTTGAACTAGATATGGTCCGTGTGTGTAGGAAACACAGTTCTTTTGTTCTGAGCACTCTCACGTTACCCGCCTTATTCGAGACTCTAGAAAGCAAGAGCGTGCTTCTTGCTCTAAAGCAGAGTGTGTTTCATGGATGAGAAGTGTGCTGTGTGTTTCCCTTCAGAAACGGAGTGAAATGCCAGGCTCTGTGTCTTCCTACAAGCGAGACTTCGTTTCAGGTAAACGCAGTCACTTTTCAGCTCAAACGAAGCTCTATTGGACACGAAGCTCACACGTTTCTCGCTCTTAACTGAAACGCATTGGATGTTAGAGGGCCTGTGGTTTGTATCAGTTTCAGAAGCAGAGTTGAACTAGATATGGTCCGTGTGTGTAGGAAACACAGTTCTTTTGTTCTGAGCACTCTCACGTTTCCCGCCTTATTCGAGACTCTAGAAAGCAAGAGCGAGCTTCTTGCTCTAAAGCAGAGTGTGTTTCATGGATGAGAAGTGTGCTGTGTGTTTCCCTTCAGAAACGGAGTGAAATGCCAGGCTCTGTGTCTTCCTACAAGCGAGACTTCGTTTCAGGTAAACGCAGTCACTTTTCAGCTCAAACGAAGCTCTATTGTACACGAAGCTCACACGTTTCTCGCTCTTAAATGAAACGCATTGGATGTTAGAGGGCCTGTGGTTTGTATCAGTTTCAGAAGCAGAGTTGAACTAGATATGGTCCGTGTGTGTAGGAAACACAGTTCTTTTGTTCTGAGCACTCTCACGTTTCCCGCCTTATTCGAGACTCTAGAAAGCAAGAGCGTGCTTCTTGCTCTAAAGCAGAGTGTGTTTCATGGATGAGAAGTGTGCTGTGTGTTTCCCTTCAGAAACGGAGTGAAATGCCAGGCTCTGTGTCTTCCTACAAGCGAGACTTCGTTTCAGGTAAACGCAGTCACTTTTCAGCTCAAACAAAGCTCTATTGTACACGAAGCTCACACGTTTCTCGCTCTTAACTGAAACGCATTGGATGTTAGAGGGCCTGTGGTTTGTATCAGTTTCAGAAGCAGAGTTGAACTAGATATGGTCCGTGTGTGTAGGAAACACAGTTCTTTTGTTCTGAGCACTCTCACGTTTCCCGCCTTATTCGAGACTCTAGAAAGCAAGAGCGTGCTTCTTGCTCTAAAGCAGAGTGTGTTTCATGGATGAGAAGTGTGCTGTGTGTTTCCCTTCAGAAACGGAGTGAAATGCCAGGCTCTGTGTCTTCCTACAAGCGAGACTTCGTTTCAGGTAAACGCAGTCACTTTTCAGCTCCAACGAAGCTCTATTGTACACGAAGCTCACACGTTTCTCGCTCTTAACTGAAACGCATTGGATGTTAGAGGGCCTGTGGTTTGTATCAGTTTCAGAAGCAGAGTTGAACTAGATACGGTCCGTGTGTGTAGGAAACACAGTTCTTTTGTTCTGAGCACTCTCACGTTTCCCGCCTTATTCGAGACTCTAGAAAGCAAGAGTGTGCTTCTTGCTCTAAAGCAGAGTGTGTTTCATGGATGAGAAGTGTGCTGTGTGTTTCCCTTCAGAAACGGAGTGAAATGCCAGGCTCTGTGTCTTCCTACAAACGAGACTTCGTTTCAGGTAAACGCAGCCACTTTTCAGCTCAAACGAAGCTCTATTGTACACGAAGCTCACACGTTTCTCGCTCTTAACTGAAACGCATTGGATGTTAGAGGGCCTGTGGTTTGTATCAGTTTCAGAAGCAGAGTTGAACTAGATATGGTCCGTGTGTGTAGGAAACACAGTTCTTTTGTTCTGAGCACTCTCACGTTTCCCGCCTTATTCGAGACTCTAGAAAGCAAGAGCGTGCTTCTTGCTCTAAAGCAGAGTGTGTTTCATGGATGAGAAGTGTGCTGTGTGTTTCCCTTCAGAAACGGAGTGAAATGCCAGGCTCTGTGTCTTCCTACCAGCGAGACTTCGTTTCAGGTAAACGCAGTCACTTTTCAGCTCCAACGAAGCTCTATTGTACACGAAGCTCACACGTTTCTCGCTCTTAACTGAAACGCATTGGATGTTAGAGGGCCTGTGGTTTGTATCAGTTTCAGAAGCAGAGTTGAACTAGATACGGTCCGTGTGTGTAGGAAACACAGTTCTTTTGTTCTGAGCACTCTCACGTTTCCCGCCTTATTCGAGACTCTAGAAAGCAAGAGCGTGCTTCTTGCTCTAAAGCAGAGCGTGTTTCATGGATGAGAAGTGTGCTGTGTGTTTCCCTTCAGAAACGGAGTGAAATGCCAGGCTCTGTGTCTTCCTACAAACGAGACTTCGTTTCAGGTAAACGCAGTCACTTTTCAGCTCAAACGAAGCTCTATTGTACACGAAGCTCACACGTTTCTCGCTCTTAACTGAAACGCATTGGATGTTAGAGGGCCTGTGGTTTGTATCAGTTTCAGAAGCAGAGTTGAACTAGATATGGTCCGTGTGTGTAGGAAACACAGTTCTTTTGTTCTGAGCACTCTCACGTTTCCCGCCTTATTCGAAACTCTAGAAAGCAAGAGCGTGCTTCTTGCTCTAAAGCAGAGTGTGTTTCATGGATGAGAAGTGTGCTGTGTGTTTCCCTTCAGAAACGGAGTGAAATGCCAGGCTCTGTGTCTTCCTACCAGCGAGACTTCGTTTCAGGTAAACGCAGTCACTTTTCAGCTCAAACGAAGCTCTATTGTACACGAAGCTCACACGTTTCTCGCTCTTAACTGAAACGCATTGGATGTTAGAGGGCCTGTGGTTTGTATCAGTTTCAGAAGCAGAGTTGAACTAGATATGGTCCGTGTGTGTAGGAAACACAGTTCTTTTGTTCTGAGCACTCTCACGTTTCCGCCTTATTCGAAACTCTAGAAAGCAAGAGCGTGCTTCTTGCTCTAAAGCAGAGTGTGTTTCATGGATGAGAAGTGTGCTGTGTGTTTCCCTTCAGAAACGGAGTGAAATGCCAGGCTCTGTGTCTTCCTACCAGCGAGACTTCGTTTCAGGTAAACGCAGTCACTTTTCAGCTCAAACGAAGCTCTATTGTACACGAAGCTCACACGTTTCTCGCTCTTAACTGAAACGCATTGGATGTTAGAGGGCCTGTGGTTTGTATCAGTTTCAGAAGCAGAGTTGAACTAGATATGGTCCGTGTGTGTAGGAAACACAGTTCTTTTGTTCTGAGCACTCTCACGTTACCCGCCTTATTCGAGACTCTAGAAAGCAAGAGCGTGCTTCTTGCTCTAAAGCAGAGTGTGTTTCATGGATGAGAAGTGTGCTGTGTGTTTCCCTTCAGAAACGGAGTGAAATGCCAGGCTCTGTGTCTTCCTACAAGCGAGACTTCGTTTCAGGTAAACGCAGTCACTTTTCAGCTCAAACGAAGCTCTATTGTACACGAAGCTCACACGTTTCTCGCTCTTAACTGAAACGCATTGGATGTTAGAGGGCCTGTGGTTTGTATCAGTTTCAGAAGCAGAGTTGAACTAGATATGGTCCGTGTGTGTAGGAAACACAGTTCTTTTGTTCTGAGCACTCTCACGTTACCCGCCTTATTCGAGACTCTAGAAAGCAAGAGCGTGCTTCTTGCTCTAAAGCAGAGTGTGTTTCATGGATGAGAAGTGTGCTGTGTGTTTCCCTTCAGAAACGGAGTGAAATGCCAGGCTCTGTGTCTTCCTACAAGCGAGACTTCGTTTCAGGTAAACGCAGTCACTTTTCAGCTCAAACGAAGCTCTATTGGACACGAAGCTCACACGTTTCTCGCTCTTAACTGAAACGCATTGGATGTTAGAGGGCCTGTGGTTTGTATCAGTTTCAGAAGCAGAGTTGAACTAGATATGGTCCGTGTGTGTAGGAAACACAGTTCTTTTGTTCTGAGCACTCTCACGTTTCCCGCCTTATTCGAGACTCTAGAAAGCAAGAGCGAGCTTCTTGCTCTAAAGCAGAGTGTGTTTCATGGATGAGAAGTGTGCTGTGTGTTTCCCTTCAGAAACGGAGTGAAATGCCAGGCTCTGTGTCTTCCTACAAGCGAGACTTCGTTTCAGGTAAACGCAGTCACTTTTCAGCTCAAACGAAGCTCTATTGTACACGAAGCTCACACGTTTCTCGCTCTTAAATGAAACGCATTGGATGTTAGAGGGCCTGTGGTTTGTATCAGTTTCAGAAGCAGAGTTGAACTAGATATGGTCCGTGTGTGTAGGAAACACAGTTCTTTTGTTCTGAGCACTCTCACGTTTCCCGCCTTATTCGAGACTCTAGAAAGCAAGAGCGTGCTTCTTGCTCTAAAGCAGAGTGTGTTTCATGGATGAGAAGTGTGCTGTGTGTTTCCCTTCAGAAACGGAGTGAAATGCCAGGCTCTGTGTCTTCCTACAAGCGAGACTTCGTTTCAGGTAAACGCAGTCACTTTTCAGCTCAAACAAAGCTCTATTGTACACGAAGCTCACACGTTTCTCGCTCTTAACTGAAACGCATTGGATGTTAGAGGGCCTGTGGTTTGTATCAGTTTCAGAAGCAGAGTTGAACTAGATATGGTCCGTGTGTGTAGGAAACACAGTTCTTTTGTTCTGAGCACTCTCACGTTTCCCGCCTTATTCGAGACTCTAGAAAGCAAGAGCGTGCTTCTTGCTCTAAAGCAGAGTGTGTTTCATGGATGAGAAGTGTGCTGTGTGTTTCCCTTCAGAAACGGAGTGAAATGCCAGGCTCTGTGTCTTCCTACAAGCGAGACTTCGTTTCAGGTAAACGCAGTCACTTTTCAGCTCCAACGAAGCTCTATTGTACACGAAGCTCACACGTTTCTCGCTCTTAACTGAAACGCATTGGATGTTAGAGGGCCTGTGGTTTGTATCAGTTTCAGAAGCAGAGTTGAACTAGATACGGTCCGTGTGTGTAGGAAACACAGTTCTTTTGTTCTGAGCACTCTCACGTTTCCCGCCTTATTCGAGACTCTAGAAAGCAAGAGTGTGCTTCTTGCTCTAAAGCAGAGTGTGTTTCATGGATGAGAAGTGTGCTGTGTGTTTCCCTTCAGAAACGGAGTGAAATGCCAGGCTCTGTGTCTTCCTACAAACGAGACTTCGTTTCAGGTAAACGCAGCCACTTTTCAGCTCAAACGAAGCTCTATTGTACACGAAGCTCACACGTTTCTCGCTCTTAACTGAAACGCATTGGATGTTAGAGGGCCTGTGGTTTGTATCAGTTTCAGAAGCAGAGTTGAACTAGATATGGTCCGTGTGTGTAGGAAACACAGTTCTTTTGTTCTGAGCACTCTCACGTTTCCCGCCTTATTCGAAACTCTAGAAAGCAAGAGCGTGCTTCTTGCTCTAAAGCAGAGTGTGTTTCATGGATGAGAAGTGTGCTGTGTGTTTCCCTTCAGAAACGGAGTGAAATGCCAGGCTCTGTGTCTTCCTACCAGCGAGACTTCGTTTCAGGTAAACGCAGTCACTTTTCAGCTCAAACGAAGCTCTATTGTACACGAAGCTCACACGTTTCTCGCTCTTAACTGAAACGCATTGGATGTTAGAGGGCCTGTGGTTTGTATCAGTTTCAGAAGCAGAGTTGAACTAGATATGGTCCGTGTGTGTAGGAAACACAGTTCTTTTGTTCTGAGCACTCTCACGTTTCCCGCCTTATTCGAGACTCTAGAAAGCAAGAGCGTGCTTCTTGCTCTAAAGCAGAGCGTGTTTCATGGATGAGAAGTGTGCTGTGTGTTTCCCTTCAGAAACGGAGTGAAATGCCAGGCTCTGTGTCTTCCTACAAGCGAGACTTCGTTTCAGGTAAACGCAGTCACTTTTCAGCTCAAACGAAGCTCTATTGTACACGAAGCTCACACGTTTCTCGCTCTTAACTGAAACGCATTGGATGTTAGAGGGCCTGTGGTTTGTATCAGTTTCAGAAGCAGAGTTGAACTAGATATGGTCCGTGTGTGTAGGAAACACAGTTCTTTTGTTCTGAGCACTCTCACGTTTCCCGCCTTATTCGAGACTCTAGAAAGCAAGAGCGTGCTTCTTGCTCTAAAGCAGAGCGTGTTTCATGGATGAGAAGTGTGCTGTGTGTTTCCCTTCAGAAACGGAGTGAAATGCCAGGCTCTGTGTCTTCCTACAAGCGAGACTTCGTTTCAGGTAAACGCAGTCACTTTTCAGCTCCAACGAAGCTCTATTGTACACGAAGCTCACACGTTTCTCGCTCTTAACTGAAACGCATTGGATGTTAGAGGGCCTGTGGTTTGTATCAGTTTCAGAAGCAGAGTTGAACTAGATACGGTCCGTGTGTGTAGGAAACACAGTTCTTTTGTTCTGAGCACTCTCACGTTTCCCGCCTTATTCGAGACTCTAGAAAGCAAGAGTGTGCTTCTTGCTCTAAAGCAGAGTGTGTTTCATGGATGAGAAGTGTGCTGTGTGTTTCCCTTCAGAAACGGAGTGAAATGCCAGGCTCTGTGTCTTCCTACAAACGAGACTTCGTTTCAGGTAAACGCAGTCACTTTTCAGCTCAAACGAAGCTCTATTGTACACGAAGCTCACACGTTTCTCGCTCTTAACTGAAACGCATTGGATGTTAGAGGGCCTGTGGTTTGTATCAGTTTCAGAAGCAGAGTTGAACTAGATATGGTCCGTGTGTGTAGGAAACACAGTTCTTTTGTTCTGAGCACTCTCACGTTTCCCGCCTTATTCGAAACTCTAGAAAGCAAGAGCGTGCTTCTTGCTCTAAAGCAGAGTGTGTTTCATGGATGAGAAGTGTGCTGTGTGTTTCCCTTCAGAAACGGAGTGAAATGCCAGGCTCTGTGTCTTCCTACCAGCGAGACTTCGTTTCAGGTAAACGCAGTCACTTTTCAGCTCAAACGAAGCTCTATTGTACACGAAGCTCACACGTTTCTCGCTCTTAACTGAAACGCATTGGATGTTAGAGGGCCTGTGGTTTGTATCAGTTTCAGAAGCAGAGTTGAACTAGATATGGTCCGTGTGTGTAGGAAACACAGTTCTTTTGTTCTGAGCACTCTCACGTTTCCCGCCTTATTCGAGACTCTAGAAAGCAAGAGCGTGCTTCTTGCTCTAAAGCAGAGCGTGTTTCATGGATGAGAAGTGTGCTGTGTGTTTCCCTTCAGAAACGGAGTGAAATGCCAGGCTCTGTGTCTTCCTACAAGCGAGACTTCGTTTCAGGTAAACGCAGTCACTTTTCAGCTCAAACGAAGCTCTATTGTACACGAAGCTCACACGTTTCTCGCTCTTAACTGAAACGCATTGGATGTTAGAGGGCCTGTGGTTTGTATCAGTTTCAGAAGCAGAGTTGAACTAGATATGGTCCGTGTGTGTAGGAAACACAGTTCTTTTGTTCTGAGCACTCTCACGTTTCCCGCCTTATTCGAGACTCTAGAAAGCAAGAGCGTGCTTCTTGCTCTAAAGCAGAGCGTGTTTCATGGATGAGAAGTGTGCTGTGTGTTTCCCTTCAGAAACGGAGTGAAATGCCAGGCTCTGTGTCTTCCTACAAGCGAGACTTCGTTTCAGGTAAACGCAGTCACTTTTCAGCTCAAACGAAGCTCTATTGTACACGAAGCTCACACGTTTCTCGCTCTTAACTGAAACGCATTGGATGTTAGAGGGCCTGTGGTTTGTATCAGTTTCAGAAGCAGAGTTGAACTAGATATGGTCCGTGTGTGTAGGAAACACAGTTCTTTTGTTCTGAGCACTCTCACGTTTCCCGCCTTATTGGAGACTCTAGAAAGCAAGAGCGTGCTTCTTGCTCTAAAGCAGAGTGTGTTTCATGGATGAGAAGTGTGCTGTGTGTTTCCCTTCAGAAACGGAGTGAAATGCCAGGCTCTGTGTCTTCCTACAAGCGAGACTTCGTTTCAGGTAAACGCAGTCACTTTTTAGCTCAAACGAAGCTCTATTGTACACGAAGCTCACACGTTTCTCGCTCTTAACTGAAACGCATTGGATGTTAGAGGGCCTGTGGTTTGTATCAGTTTCAGAAGCAGAGTTGAACTAGATATGGTCCGTGTGTGTAGGAAACACAGTTCTTTTGTTCTGAGCACTCTCACGTTTCCCGCCTTATTCGAGACTCTAGAAAGCAAGAGCGTGCTTCTTGCTCTAAAGCAGAGTGTGTTTCATGGATGAGAAGTGTGCTGTGTGTTTCCCTTCAGAAACGGAGTGAAATGCCAGGCTCTGTGTCTTCCTACAAGCGAGACTTCGTTTCAGGTAAACGCAGTCACTTTTCAGCTCAAACGAAGCTCTATTGTACACGAAGCTCACACGTTTCTCGCTCTTAACTGAAACGCATTGGATGTTAGAGGGCCTGTGGTTTGTATCAGTTTCAGAAGCAGAGTTGAACTAGATATGGTCCGTGTGTGTAGGAAACACAGTTCTTTTGTTCTGAGCACTCTCACGTTTCCCGCCTTATTCGAGACTCTAGAAAGCAAGAGCGTGCTTCTTGCTCTAAAGCAGAGCGTGTTTCATGGATGAGAAGTGTGCTGTGTGTTTCCCTTCAGAAACGGAGTGAAATGCCAGGCTCTGTGTCTTCCTACAAGCGAGACTTCGTTTCAGGTAAACGCAGTCACTTTTCAGCTCAAACGAAGCTCTATTGTACACGAAGCTCACACGTTTCTCGCTCTTAACTGAAACGCATTGGATGTTAGAGGGCCTGTGGTTTGTATCAGTTTCAGAAGCAGAGTTGAACTAGATATGGTCCGTGTGTGTAGGAAACACAGTTCTTTTGTTCTGAGCACTCTCACGTTTCCCGCCTTATTCGAGACTCTAGAAAGCAAGAGCGTGCTTCTTGCTCTAAAGCAGAGTGTGTTTCATGGATGAGAAGTGTGCTGTGTGTTTCCCTTCAGAAACGGAGTGAAATGCCAGGCTCTGTGTCTTCCTACAAGCGAGACTTCGTTTCAGGTAAACGCAGTCACTTTTCAGCTCAAACGAAGCTCTATTGGACACGAAGCTCACACGTTTCTCGCTCTTAACTGAAACGCATTGGATGTTAGAGGGCCTGTGGTTTGTATCAGTTTCAGAAGCAGAGTTGAACTAGATATGGTCCGTGTGTGTAGGAAACACAGTTCTTTTGTTCTGAGCACTCTCACGTTTCCCGCCTTATTCGAGACTCTAGAAAGCAAGAGCGAGCTTCTTGCTCTAAAGCAGAGTGTGTTTCATGGATGAGAAGTGTGCTGTGTGTTTCCCTTCAGAAACGGAGTGAAATGCCAGGCTCTGTGTCTTCCTACAAGCGAGACTTCGTTTCAGGTAAACGCAGTCACTTTTCAGCTCAAACGAAGCTCTATTGTACACGAAGCTCACACGTTTCTCGCTCTTAAATGAAACGCATTGGATGTTAGAGGGCCTGTGGTTTGTATCAGTTTCAGAAGCAGAGTTGAACTAGATATGGTCCGTGTGTGTAGGAAACACAGTTCTTTTGTTCTGAGCACTCTCACGTTTCCCGCCTTATTCGAGACTCTAGAAAGCAAGAGCGTGCTTCTTGCTCTAAAGCAGAGTGTGTTTCATGGATGAGAAGTGTGCTGTGTGTTTCCCTTCAGAAACGGAGTGAAATGCCAGGCTCTGTGTCTTCCTACAAGCGAGACTTCGTTTCAGGTAAACGCAGTCACTTTTCAGCTCAAACAAAGCTCTATTGTACACGAAGCTCACACGTTTCTCGCTCTTAACTGAAACGCATTGGATGTTAGAGGGCCTGTGGTTTGTATCAGTTTCAGAAGCAGAGTTGAACTAGATATGGTCCGTGTGTGTAGGAAACACAGTTCTTTTGTTCTGAGCACTCTCACGTTTCCCGCCTTATTCGAGACTCTAGAAAGCAAGAGCGTGCTTCTTGCTCTAAAGCAGAGTGTGTTTCATGGATGAGAAGTGTGCTGTGTGTTTCCCTTCAGAAACGGAGTGAAATGCCAGGCTCTGTGTCTTCCTACAAGCGAGACTTCGTTTCAGGTAAACGCAGTCACTTTTTAGCTCAAACGAAGCTCTATTGTACACGAAGCTCACACGTTTCTCGCTCTTAACTGAAACGCATTGGATGTTAGAGGGCCTGTGGTTTGTATCAGTTTCAGAAGCAGAGTTGAACTAGATATGGTCCGTGTGTGTAGGAAACACAGTTCTTTTGTTCTGAGCACTCTCACGTTTCCCGCCTTATTCGAGACTCTAGAAAGCAAGAGCGTGCTTCTTGCTCTAAAGCAGAGTGTGTTTCATGGATGAGAAGTGTGCTGTGTGTTTCCCTTCAGAAACGGAGTGAAATGCCAGGCTCTGTGTCTTCCTACAAGCGAGACTTCGTTTCAGGTAAACGCAGTCACTTTTCAGCTCCAAGGAAGCTCTATTGTACACGAAGCTCACACGTTTCTCGCTCTTAACTGAAACGCATTGGATGTTAGAGGGCCTGTGGTTTGTATCAGTTTCAGAAGCAGAGTTGAACTAGATATGGTCCGTGTGTGTAGGAAACACAGTTCTTTTGTTCTGAGCACTCTCACGTTTCCCGCCTTATTCGAGACTCTAGAAAGCAAGAGCGTGCTTCTTGCTCTAAAGCAGAGCGTGTTTCATGGATGAGAAGTGTGCTGTGTGTTTCCCTTCAGAAACGGAGTGAAATGCCAGGCTCTGTGTCTTCCTACAAGCGAGACTTCGTTTCAGGTAAACGCAGTCACTTTTCAGCTCAAACGAAGCTCTATTGTACACGAAGCTCACACGTTTCTCGCTCTTAACTGAAACGCATAGGACGTTAGAGGGCCTGTGGTTTGTATCAGTTTCAGAAGCAGAGTTGAACTAGATATGGTCCGTGTGTGTAGGAAACACAGTTCTTTTGTTCTGAGCACTCTCACGTTTCCCGCCTTATTCGAGACTCTAGAAAGCAAGAGCGTGCTTCTTGCTCTAAAGCAGAGTGTGTTTCATGGATGAGAAGTGTGCTGTGTGTTTCCCTTCAGAAACGGAGTGAAATGCCAGGCTCTGTGTCTTCCTACAAGCGAGACTTCGTTTCAGGTAAACGCAGTCACTTTTCAGCTCAAACGAAGCTCTATTGTACACGAAGCTCACACGTTTCTCGCTCTTAACTGAAACGCATTGGATGTTAGAGGGCCTGTGGTTTGTATCAGTTTCAGAAGCAGAGTTGAACTAGATATGGTCCGTGTGTGTAGGAAACACAGTTCTTTTGTTCTGAGCACTCTCACGTTTCCCGCCTTATTCGAGACTCTAGAAAGCAAGAGCGTGCTTCTTGCTCTAAAGCAGAGTGTGTTTCATGGATGAGAAGTGTGCTGTGTGTTTCCCTTCAGAAACGGAGTGAAATGCCAGGCTCTGTGTCTTCCTACAAGCGAGACTTCGTTTCAGGTAAACGCAGTCACTTTTCAGCTCAAACAAAGCTCTATTGTACACGAAGCTCACACGTTTCTCGCTCTTAACTGAAACGCATTGGATGTTAGAGGGCCTGTGGTTTGTATCAGTTTCAGAAGCAGAGTTGAACTAGATATGGTCCGTGTGTGTAGGAAACACAGTTCTTTTGTTCTGAGCACTCTCACGTTTCCCGCCTTATTCGAGACTCTAGAAAGCAAGAGCGTGCTTCTTGCTCTAAATCAGAGCGTGTTTCATGGATGAGAAGTGTGCTGTGTGTTTCCCTTCAGAAACGGAGTGAAATGCCAGGCTCTGTGTCTTCCTACAAGCGAGACTTCGTTTCAGGTAAACGCAGTCACTTTTCAGCTCAAACGAAGCTCTATTGTACACGAAGCTCACACGTTTCTCGCTCTTAACTGAAACGCATTGGATGTTAGAGGGCCTGTGGTTTGTATCAGTTCAGAAGCAGAGTTGAACTAGATATGGTCCGTGTGTGTAGGAAACACAGTTCTTTTGTTCTGAGCACTCTCACGTTTCCCGCCTTATTCGAGACTCTAGAAAGCAAGAGCGTGCTTCTTGCTCTAAAGCAGAGTGTGTTTCATGGATGAGAAGTGTGCTGTGTGTTTCCCTTCAGAAATGGAGTGAAATGCCAGGCTCTGTGTCTTCCTACAAGCGAGACTTCGTTTCAGGTAAACGCAGTCACTTTTCAGCTCAAACGAAGCTCTATTGTACACGAAGCTCACACGTTTCTCGCTCTTAACTGAAACGCATTGGATGTTAGAGGGCCTGTGGTTTGTATCAGTTTCAGAAGCAGAGTTGAACTAGATATGGTCCGTGTGTGTAGGAAACACAGTTCTTTTGTTCTGAGCACTCTCACGTTTCCCGCCTTATTCGAGACTCTAGAAAGCAAGAGCGTGCTTCTTGCTCTAAAGCAGAGTGTGTTTCATGGATGAGAAGTGTGCTGTGTGTTTCCCTTCAGAAACGGAGTGAAATGCCAGGCTCTGTGTCTTCCTACAAGCGAGACTTCATTTCAGGTAAACGCAGTCACTTTTCAGCTCAAACGAAGCTCTATTGTACACGAAGCTCACACGTTTCTCGCTCTTAACTGAAACGCATTGGATGTTAGAGGGCCTGTGGTTTGTATCAGTTTCAGAAGCAGAGTTGAACTAGATATGGTCCGTGTGTGTAGGAAACACAGTTCTTTTGTTCTGAGCACTCTCACGTTTCCCGCCTTATTCGAGACTCTAGAAAGCAAGAGTGTGCTTCTTGATCTAAAGCAGAGTGTGTTTCATGGATGAGAAGTGTGCTGTGTGTTTCCCTTCAGAAACGGAGTGAAATGCCAGGCTCTGTGTCTTCCTACAAGCGAGACTTCGTTTCAGGTAAACGCAGTCACTTTTCAGCTCAAACGAAGCTCTATTGTACACGAAGCTCACACGTTTCTCGCTCTTAACTGAAACGCATTGGATGTTAGAGGGCCTGTGGTTTGTATCAGTTTCAGAAGCAGAGTTGAACTAGATATGGTCCGTGTGTGTAGGAAACACAGTTCTTTTGTTCTGAGCACTCTCACGTTTCCCGCCTTATTCGAGACTCTAGAAAGCAAGAGCGTGCTTCTTGCTCTAAAGCAGAGCGTGTTTCATGGATGAGAAGTGTGCTGTGTGTTTCCCTTCAGAAACGGAGTGAAATGCCAGGCTCTGTGTCTTCCTACAAGCGAGACTTCGTTTCAGGTAAACGCAGTCACTTTTCAGCTCAAACGAAGCTCTATTGTACACGAAGCTCACACGTTTCTCGCTCTTAACTGAAACGCATTGGTTGTTAGAGGGCCTGTGGTTTGTATCAGTTTCAGAAGCAGAGTTGAACTAGATATGGTCCGTGTGTGTAGGAAACACAGTTCTTTTGTTCTGAGCACTCTCACGTTTCCCGCCTTATTCGAGACTCTAGAAAGCAAGAGCGTGCTTCTTGCTCTAAAGCAGAGTGTGTTTCATGGATGAGAAGTGTGCTGTGTGTTTCCCTTCAGAAACGGAGTGAAATGCCAGGCTCTGTGTCTTCCTACAAGCGAGACTTCGTTTCAGGTAAACGCAGTCACTTTTCAGCTCAAACGAAGCTTTATTGTACACGAAGCTCACACGTTTCTCGCTCTTAACTGAAACGCATTGGATGTTAGAGGGCCTGTGGTTTGTATCAGTTTCAGAAGCAGAGTTGAACTAGATATGGTCCGTGTGTGTAGGAAACACAGTTCTTTTGTTCTGAGCACTCTCACGTTTCCCGCCTTATTCGAGACTCTAGAAAGCAAGAGCGTGCTTCTTGCTCTAAAGCAGAGCGTGTTTCATGGATGAGAAGTGTGCTGTGTGTTTCCCTTCAGAAACGGAGTGAAATGCCAGGCTCTGTGTCTTCCTACAAGCGAGACTTCGTTTCAGGTAAACGCAGTCACTTTTCAGCTCAAACGAAGCTCTATTGTACACGAAGCTCACACGTTTCTCGCTCTTAACTGAAACGCATTGGATGTTAGAGGGCCTGTGGTTTGTATCAGTTTCAGAAGCAGAGTTGAACTAGATATGGTCCGTGTGTGTAGGAAACACAGTTCTTTTGTTCTGAGCACTCTCACGTTTCCCGCCTTATTCGAGAATCTAGAAAGCAAGAGCGTGCTTCTTGCTCTAAAGCAGAGCATGTTTCATGGATGAGAAGTGTGCTGTGTGTTTCCCTTCAGAAACGGAGTGAAATGCCAGGCTCTGTGTCTTCCTACAAGCGAGACTTCGTTTCAGGTAAACGCAGTCACTTTTCAGCTCAAACGAAGCTCTATTGTACACGAAGCTCACACGTTTCTCGCTCTTAACTGAAACGCATTGGATGTTAGAGGGCCTGTGGTTTGTATCAGTTTCAGAAGCAGAGTTGAACTAGATATGGTCCGTGTGTGTAGGAAACACAGTTCTTTTTTTCTGAGCACTCTCACGTTTCCCGCATTATTCGAGACTCTAGAAAGCAAGAGCGTGCTTCTTGCTCTAAAGCAGAGTGTGTTTCATGGATGAGAAGTGTGCTGTGTGTTTCCCTTCAGAAACGGAGTGAAATGCCAGGCTCTGTGTCTTCCTACAAGCGAGACTTCGTTTCAGGTAAACGCAGTCACTTTTTAGCTCAAACGAAGCTCTATTGTACACGAAGCTCACACGTTTCTCGCTCTTAACTGAAACGCATTGGATGTTAGAGGGCCTGTGGTTTGTATCAGTTTCAGAAGCAGAGTTGAACTAGATATGGTCCGTGTGTGTAGGAAACACAGTTCTTTTGTTCTGAGCACTCTCACGTTTCCCGCCTTATTCGAGACTCTAGAAAGCAAGAGCGTGCTTCTTGCTCTAAAGCAGAGTGTGTTTCATGGATGAGAAGTGTGCTGTGTGTTTCCCTTCAGAAACGGAGTGAAATGCCAGGCTCTGTGTCTTCCTACAAGCGAGACTTCGTTTCAGGTAAACGCAGTCACTTTTCAGCTCCAAGGAAGCTCTATTGTACACGAAGCTCACACGTTTCTCGCTCTTAACTGAAACGCATTGGATGTTAGAGGGCCTGTGGTTTGTATCAGTTTCAGAAGCAGAGTTGAACTAGATATGGTCCGTGTGTGTAGGAAACACAGTTCTTTTGTTCTGAGCACTCTCACGTTTCCCGCCTTATTCGAGACTCTAGAAAGCAAGAGCGTGCTTCTTGCTCTAAAGCAGAGCGTGTTTCATGGATGAGAAGTGTGCTGTGTGTTTCCCTTCAGAAACGGAGTGAAATGCCAGGCTCTGTGTCTTCCTACAAGCGAGACTTCGTTTCAGGTAAACGCAGTCACTTTTCAGCTCCAACGAAGCTCTATTGTACACGAAGCTCACACGTTTCTCGCTCTTAACTGAAATGCATAGGACGTTAGAGGGCCTGTGGTTTGTATCAGGTTCAGAAGCAGAGTTGAACTAGATATGGTCCGTGTGTGTAGGAAACACAGTTCTTTTGTTCTGAGCACTCTCACGTTTCCCGCCTTATTCGAGACTCTAGAAAGCAAGAGCGTGCTTCTTGCTCTAAAGCAGAGTGTGTTTCATGGATGAGAAGTGTGCTGTGTGTTTCCCTTCAGAAACGGAGTGAAATGCCAGGCTCTGTGTCTTCCTACAAGCGAGACTTCGTTTCAGGTAAACGCAGTCACTTTTCAGCTCAAACGAAGCTCTATTGTACACGAAGCTCACACGTTTCTCGCTCTTAACTGAAACGCATTGGATGTTAGAGGGCCTGTGGTTTGTATCAGTTTCAGAAGCAGAGTTGAACTAGATATGGTCCGTGTGTGTAGGAAACACAGTTCTTTTGTTCTGAGCACTCTCACGTTTCCCGCCTTATTCGAGACTCTAGAAAGCAATAGCGTGCTTCTTGCTCTAAAGCAGAGTGTGTTTCATGGATGAGAAGTGTGCTGTGTGTTTCCCTTCAGAAACGGAGTGAAATGCCAGGCTCTGTGTCTTCCTACAAGCGAGACTTCGTTTCAGGTAAACGCAGTCACTTTTCAGCTCAAACAAAGCTCTATTGTACACGAAGCTCACACGTTTCTCGCTCTTAACTGAAACGCATTGGATGTTAGAGGGCCTGTGGTTTGTATCAGTTTCAGAAGCAGAGTTGAACTAGATATGGTCCGTGTGTTTAGGAAACACAGTTCTTTTGTTCTGAGCACTCTCACGTTTCCCGCCTTATTCGAGACTCTAGAAAGCAAGAGCGTGCTTCTTGCTCTAAATCAGAGCGTGTTTCATGGATGAGAAGTGTGCTGTGTGTTTCCCTTCAGAAACGGAGTGAAATGCCAGGCTCTGTGTCTTCCTACAAGCGAGACTTCGTTTCAGGTAAACGCAGTCACTTTTCAGCTCAAACGAAGCTCTATTGTACACGAAGCTCACACGTTTCTCGCTCTTAACTGAAACGCATTGGATGTTAGAGGGCCTGTGGTTTGTATCAGTTCAGAAGCAGAGTTGAACTAGATATGGTCCGTGTGTGTAGGAAACACAGTTCTTTTGTTCTGAGCACTCTCACGTTTCCCGCCTTATTCGAGACTCTAGAAAGCAAGAGCGTGCTTCTTGCTCTAAAGCAGAGTGTGTTTCATGGATGAGAAGTGTGCTGTGTGTTTCCCTTCAGAAATGGAGTGAAATGCCAGGCTCTGTGTCTTCCTACAAGCGAGACTTCGTTTCAGGTAAACGCAGTCACTTTTCAGCTCAAACGAAGCTCTATTGTACACGAAGCTCACACGTTTCTCGCTCTTAACTGAAACGCATTGGATGTTAGAGGGCCTGTGGTTTGTATCAGTTTCAGAAGCAGAGTTGAACTAGATATGGTCCGTGTGTGTAGGAAACACAGTTCTTTTGTTCTGAGCACTCTCACGTTTCCCGCCTTATTCGAGACTCTAGAAAGCAAGAGCGTGCTTCTTGCTCTAAAGCAGAGTGTGTTTCATGGATGAGAAGTGTGCTGTGTGTTTCCCTTCAGAAACGGAGTGAAATGCCAGGCTCTGTGTCTTCCTACAAGCGAGACTTCGTTTCAGGTAAACGCAGTCACTTTTCAGCTCAAACGAAGCTCTATTGTACACGAAGCTCACACGTTTCTCGCTCTTAACTGAAACGCATTGGATGTTAGAGGGCCTGTGGTTTGTATCAGTTTCAGAAGCAGAGTTGAACTAGATATGGTCCGTGTGTGTAGGAAACACAGTTCTTTTGTTCTGAGCACTCTCACGTTTCCCGCCTTATTCGAGACTCTAGAAAGCAAGAGCGTGCTTCTTGCTCTAAAGCAGAGTGTGTTTCATGGATGAGAAGTGTGCTGTGTGTTTCCCTTCAGAAACGGAGTGAAATGCCAGGCTCTGTGTCTTCCTACAAGCGAGACTTCGTTTCAGGTAAACGCAGTCACTTTTCAGCTCAAACAAAGGTCTATTGTACACGAAGCTCACACGTTTCTCGCTCTTAACTGAAACGCATTGGATGTTAGAGGGCCTGTGGTTTGTATCAGTTTCAGAAGCAGAGTTGAACTAGATATGGTCCGTGTGTGTAGGAAACACAGTTCTTTTGTTCTGAGCACTCTCACGTTTCCCGCCTTATTCGAGACTCTAGAAAGCAAGAGCGTGCTTCTTGCTCTAAATCAGAGCGTGTTTCATGGATGAGAAGTGTGCTGTGTGTTTCCCTTCAGAAACGGAGTGAAATGCCAGGCTCTGTGTCTTCCTACAAGCGAGACTTCGTTTCAGGTAAACGCAGTCACTTTTCAGCTCAAACGAAGCTCTATTGTACACGAAGCTCACACGTTTCTCGCTCTTAACTGAAACGCATTGGATGTTAGAGGGCCTGTGGTTTGTATCAGTTCAGAAGCAGAGTTGAACTAGATATGGTCCGTGTGTGTAGGAAACACAGTTCTTTTGTTCTGAGCACTCTCACGTTTCCCGCCTTATTCGAGACTCTAGAAAGCAAGAGCGTGCTTCTTGCTCTAAAGCAGAGTGTGTTTCATGGATGAGAAGTGTGCTGTGTGTTTCCCTTCAGAAATGGAGTGAAATGCCAGGCTCTGTGTCTTCCTACAAGCGAGACTTCGTTTCAGGTAAACGCAGTCACTTTTCAGCTCAAACGAAGCTCTATTGTACACGAAGCTCACACGTTTCTCGCTCTTAACTGAAACGCATTGGATGTTAGAGGGCCTGTGGTTTGTATCAGTTTCAGAAGCAGAGTTGAACTAGATATGGTCCGTGTGTGTAGGAAACACAGTTCTTTTGTTCTGAGCACTCTCACGTTTCCCGCCTTATTCGAGACTCTAGAAAGCAAGAGCGTGCTTCTTGCTCTAAAGCAGAGTGTGTTTCATGGATGAGAAGTGTGCTGTGTGTTTCCCTTCAGAAACGGAGTGAAATGCCAGGCTCTGTGTCTTCCTACAAGCGAGACTTCGTTTCAGGTAAACGCAGTCACTTTTCAGCTCAAACGAAGCTCTATTGTACACGAAGCTCACACGTTTCTCGCTCTTAACTGAAACGCATTGGATGTTAGAGGGCCTGTGGTTTGTATCAGTTTCAGAAGCAGAGTTGAACTAGATATGGTCCGTGTGTGTAGGAAACACAGTTCTTTTGTTCTGAGCACTCTCACGTTTCCCGCCTTATTCGAGACTCTAGAAAGCAAGAGTGTGCTTCTTGATCTAAAGCAGAGTGTGTTTCATGGATGAGAAGTGTGCTGTGTGTTTTCCTTCAGAAACGGAGTGAAATGCCAGGCTCTGTGTCTTCCTACAAGCGAGACTTCGTTTCAGGTAAACGCAGTCACTTTTCAGCTCAAACGAAGCTCTATTGTACACGAAGCTCACACGTTTCTCGCTCTTAACTGAAACGCATTGGATGTTAGAGGGCCTGTGGTTTGTATCAGTTTCAGAAGCAGAGTTGAACTAGATATGGTCCGTGTGTGTAGGAAACACAGTTCTTTTGTTCTGAGCACTCTCACGTTTCCCGCCTTATTCGAGACTCTAGAAAGCAAGAGCGTGCTTCTTGCTCTAAAGCAGAGCGTGTTTCATGGATGAGAAGTGTGCTGTGTGTTTCCCTTCAGAAACGGAGTGAAATGCCAGGCTCTGTGTCTTCCTACAAGCGAGACTTCGTTTCAGGTAAACGCAGTCACTTTTCAGCTCAAACGAAGCTCTATTGTACACGAAGCTCACACGTTTCTCGCTCTTAACTGAAACGCATTGGATGTTAGAGGGCCTGTGGTTTGTATCAGTTTCAGAAGCAGAGTTGAACTAGATATGGTCCGTGTGTGTAGGAAACACAGTTCTTTTGTTCTGAGCACTCTCACGTTTCCCGCCTTATTCGAGACTCTAGAAAGCAATAGCGTGCTTCTTGCTCTAAAGCAGAGTGTGTTTCATGGATGAGAAGTGTGCTGTGTGTTTCCCTTCAGAAACGGAGTGAAATGCCAGGCTCTGTGTCTTCCTACAAGCGAGACTTCGTTTCAGGTAAACGCAGTCACTTTTCAGCTCAAACAAAGCTCTATTGTACACGAAGCTCACACGTTTCTCGCTCTTAACTGAAACGCATTGGATGTTAGAGGGCCTGTGGTTTGTATCAGTTTCAGAAGCAGAGTTGAACTAGATATGGTCCGTGTGTTTAGGAAACACAGTTCTTTTGTTCTGAGCACTCTCACGTTTCCCGCCTTATTCGAGACTCTAGAAAGCAAGAGCGTGCTTCTTGCTCTAAATCAGAGCGTGTTTCATGGATGAGAAGTGTGCTGTGTGTTTCCCTTCAGAAACGGAGTGAAATGCCAGGCTCTGTGTCTTCCTACAAGCGAGACTTCGTTTCAGGTAAACGCAGTCACTTTTCAGCTCAAACGAAGCTCTATTGTACACGAAGCTCACACGTTTCTCGCTCTTAACTGAAACGCATTGGATGTTAGAGGGCCTGTGGTTTGTATCAGTTCAGAAGCAGAGTTGAACTAGATATGGTCCGTGTGTGTAGGAAACACAGTTCTTTTGTTCTGAGCACTCTCACGTTTCCCGCCTTATTCGAGACTCTAGAAAGCAAGAGCGTGCTTCTTGCTCTAAAGCAGAGTGTGTTTCATGGATGAGAAGTGTGCTGTGTGTTTCCCTTCAGAAATGGAGTGAAATGCCAGGCTCTGTGTCTTCCTACAAGCGAGACTTCGTTTCAGGTAAACGCAGTCACTTTTCAGCTCAAACGAAGCTCTATTGTACACGAAGCTCACACGTTTCTCGCTCTTAACTGAAACGCATTGGATGTTAGAGGGCCTGTGGTTTGTATCAGTTTCAGAAGCAGAGTTGAACTAGATATGGTCCGTGTGTGTAGGAAACACAGTTCTTTTGTTCTGAGCACTCTCACGTTTCCCGCCTTATTCGAGACTCTAGAAAGCAAGAGCGTGCTTCTTGCTCTAAAGCAGAGTGTGTTTCATGGATGAGAAGTGTGCTGTGTGTTTCCCTTCAGAAACGGAGTGAAATGCCAGGCTCTGTGTCTTCCTACAAGCGAGACTTCGTTTCAGGTAAACGCAGTCACTTTTCAGCTCAAACGAAGCTCTATTGTACACGAAGCTCACACGTTTCTCGCTCTTAACTGAAACGCATTGGATGTTAGAGGGCCTGTGGTTTGTATCAGTTTCAGAAGCAGAGTTGAACTAGATATGGTCCGTGTGTGTAGGAAACACAGTTCTTTTGTTCTGAGCACTCTCACGTTTCCCGCCTTATTCGAGACTCTAGAAAGCAAGAGCGTGCTTCTTGCTCTAAAGCAGAGTGTGTTTCATGGATGAGAAGTGTGCTGTGTGTTTCCCTTCAGAAACGGAGTGAAATGCCAGGCTCTGTGTCTTCCTACAAGCGAGACTTCGTTTCAGGTAAACGCAGTCACTTTTCAGCTCAAACAAAGGTCTATTGTACACGAAGCTCACACGTTTCTCGCTCTTAACTGAAACGCATTGGATGTTAGAGGGCCTGTGGTTTGTATCAGTTTCAGAAGCAGAGTTGAACTAGATATGGTCCGTGTGTGTAGGAAACACAGTTCTTTTGTTCTGAGCACTCTCACGTTTCCCGCCTTATTCGAGACTCTAGAAAGCAAGAGCGTGCTTCTTGCTCTAAATCAGAGCGTGTTTCATGGATGAGAAGTGTGCTGTGTGTTTCCCTTCAGAAACGGAGTGAAATGCCAGGCTCTGTGTCTTCCTACAAGCGAGACTTCGTTTCAGGTAAACGCAGTCACTTTTCAGCTCAAACGAAGCTCTATTGTACACGAAGCTCACACGTTTCTCGCTCTTAACTGAAACGCATTGGATGTTAGAGGGCCTGTGGTTTGTATCAGTTCAGAAGCAGAGTTGAACTAGATATGGTCCGTGTGTGTAGGAAACACAGTTCTTTTGTTCTGAGCACTCTCACGTTTCCTGCCTTATTCGAGACTCTAGAAAGCAAGAGCGTGCTTCTTGCTCTAAAGCAGAGTGTGTTTCATGGATGAGAAGTGTGCTGTGTGTTTCCCTTCAGAAATGGAGTGAAATGCCAGGCTCTGTGTCTTCCTACAAGCGAGACTTCGTTTCAGGTAAACGCAGTCACTTTTCAGCTCAAACGAAGCTCTATTGTACACGAAGCTCACACGTTTCTCGCTCTTAACTGAAACGCATTGGATGTTAGAGGGCCTGTGGTTTGTGTCAGTTTCAGAAGCAGAGTTGAACTAGATATGGTCCGTGTGTGTAGGAAACACAGTTCTTTTGTTCTGAGCACTCTCACGTTTCCCGCCTTATTCGAGACTCTAGAAAGCAAGAGCGTGCTTCTTGCTCTAAAGCAGAGTGTGTTTCATGGATGAGAAGTGTGCTGTGTGTTTCCCTTCAGAAACGGAGTGAAATGCCAGGCTCTGTGTCTTCCTACAAGCGAGACTTCGTTTCAGGTAAACGCAGTCACTTTTCAGCTCAAACGAAGCTCTATTGTACACGAAGCTCACACGTTTCTCGCTCTTAACTGAAACGCATTGGATGTTAGAGGGCCTGTGGTTTGTATCAGTTTCAGAAGCAGAGTTGAACTAGATATGGTCCGTGTGTGTAGGAAACACAGTTCTTTTGTTCTGAGCACTCTCACGTTTCCCGCCTTATTCGAGACTCTAGAAAGCAAGAGTGTGCTTCTTGATCTAAAGCAGAGTGTGTTTCATGGATGAGAAGTGTGCTGTGTGTTTTCCTTCAGAAACGGAGTGAAATGCCAGGCTCTGTGTCTTCCTACAAGCGAGACTTCGTTTCAGGTAAACGCAGTCACTTTTCAGCTCAAACGAAGCTCTATTGTACACGAAGCTCACACGTTTCTCGCTCTTAACTGAAACGCATTGGATGTTAGAGGGCCTGTGGTTTGTATCAGTTTCAGAAGCAGAGTTGAACTAGATATGGTCCGTGTGTGTAGGAAACACAGTTCTTTTGTTCTGAGCACTCTCACGTTTCCCGCCTTATTCGAGACTCTAGAAAGCAAGAGCGTGCTTCTTGCTCTAAAGCAGAGCGTGTTTCATGGATGAGAAGTGTGCTGTGTGTTTCCCTTCAGAAACGGAGTGAAATGCCAGGCTCTGTGTCTTCCTACAAGCGAGACTTCGTTTCAGGTAAACGCAGTCACTTTTCAGCTCAAACGAAGCTCTATTGTACACGAAGCTCACACGTTTCTCGCTCTTAACTGA
>CATKUM010000376.1:0-41248 GCA_949786405.1 Onychomys arenicola
GGAGCAGTTTCTTCCCAGAATGCCGGCACCAGTCCAAACCAAAGCAATACTACGATCTCCGAACAGCACCGACGTGCGACTATTCAGCACCAGCAGCATCTTGTCCACAGTAGTTGTACATGCGACAGCAACGCGAAAGCGCAGCGGACACGAGGAAGCGGCAAGTGGAGGAGTGCTGATGATACGGGCAAAACAGTGATATAGGGGGGGGGACGGCACCGGCATACTCAGCAGCAGCCGACGGGTGCCGCAGCTGGACAGTCGTGCCAGCTCCTCCTCTATTGAGTGGGACAAGAAGACCCGCGGCAGCCCCCGATAGCCGCTCATTGCCAGCACTAGCGCGTGGTGGCGGAGCAGCTAGGAGAAGTGAAGGATGCATTTCGTGAAAGCGACCTGTGCGCTACATAGTGGGAGGGGGAGATCGGGAGAATGATGTTGCCCCCAGCGAGCGACGTCTGCCGCAGCGTCAGCTATCCTGCGGGGTGCCCAACCTAGCAACCAGCTCCCTCAAAGTAGCTATTTGCTTCCTCGGTCAGGTATCATCTTCAACTTTTCGTGAACCTGTACAGCGGCGGGAGAGTCTCCCACTCACCTCCGTGTCTCCTCAACGCGGGGCACTGTGTTGTTAGGCTTCACGCTTGTTGCATTTGTATTTCTAACTTTTCGTGGCGCCAACAGTAACACGATTTCCATTTTCATATTGCGCGGCTCCACAGTCTCTTCCTTGTACATCCTGTATGGTGTGCGTGTACGGTAACGGCGCGTGCTGCCGTTACCTCCGTATGAAGGCCACCTGCAACTCCAGACATTCGTCCCGCAGACGAACAACACTCACACCGTGATCAACACGGCGGTGGTTGCAACAGCAGTGTAACTCCTTCCAGTGGATGAGCAGCAACGACAAGAGTTGATCGTCAGGCGCCGGCATCACCCGTGATCAGTATAGTCTTCGCTCATCTGTACGTGCGCTTGAGGTGAAACCGTGGACCTCCTGCGCTGCAGTCGTGTTCAACCTCCGAAGAAAAGCTTCTCCTATCACTGCGTTGCTCTTTCTAGATTTGCTACCGTGGAGCTGTGGTTGACATAAACGCGGCTATCATAGCGCCGCGCCTGCGTACGTGTATAGCTCGCACGTTGAGGAGATGACAAGAGTGGGGTGGAACATCTCGAGCACTCTCTCTGCGTGAGCGCATCATACCTATGTGCGTCCGCTGTCAGTAAAACGGTATCCAGACCTTTACCGGCTTTTTTCGTATGACAGCACACCACAGTCTTATTAGGTGGCATAACAGAAGCAGCTGCAAGCAGAGGAGGGGTGACGACGCACGACTCGCGCAGCACCAGCAACGGCAGCGCCTCGCGTGCGATGCCTTGGTACTCGTCTTCGGGACGCGACCAACAGCACCAGCGCCGCAGCGTCGGCTACTATGCTTCAACAAGTTCAGTAGCAAAGATATTACTCTCTCCTGACTTGTGAAACGCGGAGCTATCACGTGCTACAACAACAGCAGCACTTCAACAACAGCTTCTGCTCCCGCGTCTGTGCTCCAAACCCGAGGGCTACTGCCTTGGCTGTAGTGACATGTCTGCGCGTATAGATCGCACAACGGCAGTGGTCTATTGTTGCGTGTAATGTATGTACTGCACAGCTTGTCCGGACAAACGCCTTTTTACCAGTTTCCCCCTTCTTCTGTACAGGAAGACCCTTTGCATGGTGCTGCTGGATCTCACGAAGCCCTCTACGATTAACTCGAGTCCGCAGGACAACCAACTATCATCTAAACCGTACGACTGCTACTACTGGAGTTCTCTTTAGCACTACCACTCGTGCTATTTAGTTGTTGCAATCGAATTTCCTGGTCGCGTGCTGCCTCTCATGGGCCTGCTGTGCCTGAAATCCGTGCTGTCGATCCCCGTGCAGCGGCAAAGCTGGTCGCGACAGCACTGCTACAGTGACATGCTCGTCTGTAGGCGTGTGCGGAGAGCCAAAATTACGTTTCAAATTTTTGGCAGCGCGCGGTGGGAAGTCGTTCAGCCGGCAACTGGGTGGTAATTCTACACAGCGGCAACACTGTCCCATTCGTATGGATGTTGCTGCGACGCGCATCCTCCATAATACAAGTAGTGCTGCGGGCTATAAAGGGGCACCAGCACCTGCAGACGGGCGAAGGCGACAAGAGAAGGATGCACACCAACAGGCGTTTCACTGGCGTTGTGTTGTGTGACATCTCCTGAGCAGAATAAACGGCTGCAGAACTGTGTAAACGGGCTTGTTGCCGGGAGCAGAGGCAGCGCAGCACGCGAACGTGTGCTTATAGGCAAGCGATCAGAAAGCCGTCCGCTGTACACCAACAACTGCAGCACAGACGAGCACGCTGATGCTGGCGCCGCTGCAATTTGGAATGTCTACTGTCGTTGTTACGGGTGTTGTTTCTTGTTGCGCAGCGGAAGCGTCGTCGCGTGGCGCGCTTGTCTCTCGTTGTCTGACACAACACAGCGGCTGCAGCTCCAGATCACCACAACGATCCCACCACCAGGACCTTGAGATCTATTTCTTTTTCATCGCATAGTGCATGTCATGCTGCTTTTTTACTGAGCTTTTGTAAAATAACCCACACCCCTCAGCGGGAGATGTTGGAAGTGGCAGGAGGATCTGCCCCGCTGATAGGCTCATCCACACAGCGCACCAGCGGCGGCAGCTGCACGCAAGCAGCCACCCCTTTCACTCCTGGTGCAGCTGTGGGCACCGCGTGCGTGTGGGCTTGGTATGAAAAAGACTTCTTGGACTCGGTTCTTGCTTCAGCAACTTTCTGTCGTCTTTTCTGTCTTTATCACCTTCGATTGATTGACGAAATTGTACTGATTGCTGCCACATAACGCAAATAGCAGCTGCACCAGGTCCCGTCACCTGCAAGAAGCAGCGCCCTTCGCTCGTAGAGCGGCTGCTGTGGCGGCATTGCCTCGGGAAGACCAGGCAGCGGGGAACCGAATCGGAACACCTTGACAGACGAAGAAAGGACGTTTTCCAGCACATGCGTCATCTCTTCCTGCCCCAGAGTCTATCTTCTTATTGCAAGGATCTGATTTCAACGCCGGTTGCTACTGCTACGCAGATGACTTTGAACTATCAGCAGCAGCGTATCATCTTACGTCCGATCGTGACCCTAACATCAAGCGTTAGCACGAGCGTAAGAGCTGCAGAAAGGCCGTACTTACACGACTTCCTGTAGCGTCTGCTGGCAATGATCCAGTGGAAGCTTTTGCTGACGCGTGCGGTCTCGCCGACAGGTGCGCTGCGAGCTGCAGCCAGCCAAGCAACAGCAGCACCACGCGGCAGAAGCTCAGTGTGCACTGTGGCGCTGCTAGCCCGCTTGCTACTGGTGTGAAATAGCGTGTGGTATGACAGGCAGCTAGAGGTTGTCGTGACGGTTACTACGTGTTCGCATCCTGAAAAAAGCAAGATTTTCCGTGTATGCGGCGTGCCCGTTCCGTGGCGTGCTTGTTGTCTCTTGCAGTTCTGCGTGTCTTTTTGCTTCCTTCTGCGACCCGGGAATCTCACAGCTGCCACAGCTGGCACGAGCAGCACAAGAGCAACACCTGCACCCACGGGAACACCAGCAGCAGCAGTAGCTTGCACCAGGAACACCATAGGGCAAGAAGAGCAGCAGCAGTTTGCAGCGATGAGTGTAGATGCGGGCAGCAAGCTACTTTTTGCCTTTAAGTCAAGGAATTTCTGTGCCGTCGGTACCCGTTGGACTCCTGTTAACATCACAACAGGGTAGTTTTTGTGTCTCTCCTTTGGTAAGTATGCTTATTTCTAGTCCTGCCATGAGTATGACCGATGATCGAACGGTGCTGATAGCCTCCTTCTGCTGCTCGTCACGCTGTCACTCAAGCCCTTATACACGCATCCGAGCTGCCGGGCAGCACTGATATATGTCTTCTCATTGTGTACATGAATTGTAGATATATGACAAGTGCTCAGCAGGCTTCGCGTCGGCCCCAGTACTTGTCACCTCGCAACATTCTCGCTTTCTCAGCATGTATACATGGATCTGTATGTGTACAGCGATGTATCCGTATGAACAGACATCGTATTATGCACATGCCTGTGTCGCAGGGGTACACTCCTAAATGTAGGTATATATGTACGTATACGTGGACTTCCATCCAAAGTCGTCGTCTTTTAGTTTTTTCTCCTGTCATCGCATCCCTTTTGTGTGCTTGTTCTGCCGTGTCTGTGAGTACACAGCCGGTAGTCAGTGATTGTCTCTTTTGCATTCTTCACGAATCGTGAGTCGGGCAGTGACATTCCACATACGTCCCGAAAGATATATACGATCATTGGCGCATGCTTTTGATGGGGGCATGCACATATACTACATGCACATAGAAGTATACACGATGCTTTTCATTTTATGCCGACCAATCTCGCCGTTGGGTACCGCCGATCGAAAAGAAGTCTAACCAGCAGCGAAGTGCATAAAGGTGCTGTGTGAGCGTTCCTCTTGGTTGTCTGTGTCCTTTAGAGCTCCAATTATATAATTTTCTACATACAAATGTATTTAAAACATACTCTCTAACGTGGGGAGCGCTCATATTTGCACGTCTCGTCTTTGTCGTCTGTCGGTGGTAGCATAAGCAGCAGTTATGTGGAAGTATACGTGGGCAAGAGTATGCGCGCAGCTCCTGACGGCTACATAGCGAAGAAATTCATATACGCGTATGTACGTGTAAGCGTAGATTGAGGCTGACGTCGGATATAGACTGTATACTTAGAGTGCGTGTTTGGGCGCTCTCTCACCGTGTTAAAGAGAACTGATAGCCGCAGATGGAAAGCAGGATATCCATCAAATAGTTGCTTTGTCGGTGCAATTGAGTTTCTAAGGGGGATATTAAGTACTTCAGCGGAGGATTATATACTACTATGTATGGGAAGGCATCTATCTTTACCTTCAGCAGGGTGTACATCGTCCGAGAGTCGCAGGAAGAAATACCTATCGTTTCACGAGCGCAGACTTTACATCCTTGTAGCGGGGAAGACATCCCTTTACACTTGTCACTGATTCTACAGCGATATATTGTGTAGTTTTCACAGCTCTGCATGCAGACAGGTACAGGTTGGGTAACGAATAGTCAAGGGGCCGCAAAAACCGCTTTTCTCCGCCGACCGTACGGGGGCAGACAAGGGTAGAAGAGGATTATATGCGTTGTGCAGGTTAGTCAATGCATCTCACAGATACGGTTTGTTGGGAGATTCAGGACAGACATATTTTATTTGTAATGCATCTAAGCATACGGACATCTTAAGGTTTACAAGTGGTAGCACTAGCCTGGGCATTGAGTAACGTTGTGGGGCGCAGACGTCGAAGACCTGAGGTCTCTTCTGTATTCCCTCTTCTGAGGTGTATTCCCAGCACTACGTACATGTGTGCTGAGGTGCATATACCTTTCTAATTTTTTATGTCGAAGAGGTTAGAAGAATAAGTAGCTCGGACATACCTGCGACGCAAAGGTCGCGTACTATATGTAGGTGTCTGTAGAAGTGAACAGACGCGTATATATTCGTGAATTGTGCCTTTAGCATGTATGTATGTACGTAGGAGGAAATTTATGAGCAGCATTTTACAGCAGAGCCACATAAATCACTTCTCTCATTGACAAAAAAAAAGGAACAGGATGCTGCGACAGGTTAACAGATGAAGCAGAGGGCGTCTGCTTCTTCGAAAAAGCGGGAGCATGGATAACCGTAGTACAGGGGCAGTAGAGCTCTGCGCTTGAGACCGCTTCACATACCTAGATAATAGTCTTGCGTTTGAAAGTATCTGCAGTCCAGGCAGCGCTCAAATAGTCTCACGTAGCCAGGTACATCACAGATCATTGTCTATGTACATTTGTTCGTATGGCGCATGTTGGGTTTAACCGGCATACACTGTTCTGGAAGACGTTTACCTCTCGGTTATAAAGTACATGAAAGTGATATCTTGTTCTGCAGCACCGTCTTTGAATTTCCTTATTTGATGTGTTACCTGTTTTTCTCATTTCATGTGGCAACGCTCCCCGAAGGTGATATCACTTTCTGGTCGCTGTTTTTTGCACATGCCAGGCAGTGAAGCAGCGGTTGTTTCGGTAGCCTTATTCTACGGCAGAGTAACGAAACATCTGCCTCGCGTCAACGCTATCACTGATTTGCGCTTTTTCATTTGTTGTCCGTACTGGCTTATGTGCTTTCGCAAATTCATTTTCTCCCCGTGATAAGCGTCTTTTGACACGCTCGTGTAGGAATAGCTGTTTGTACATACACAAATGCATATGTGTGCATGCCCCTCTGTTCGTACTTCTCGGTGGATAGCTTCTGGAGGTCTGGGAGGTGGCTGAGAAAATATCTTTGTTGAACGCTCGCATTGTTCCCAGGCAACAAGGCTGTACTCTAGCTCTGTTTTCTTCGCGTGTTTTACTCAGTGCGTGAGCGTGGTTGAACTGAAGAGGTTCTTTCCGCGTGGACATGCAACTGTGTGTCTGTTAGAAGTACATTTGACAGCTTCAGGTGATGCATAATGCAAGGATAGGTAGCAGAAAATGCCACAGGGCTGCAGGTAAAACCACTGGGCGAGTGTAACTTTGAATGCCTATTTATGTACACAAATCTCCCATGCATGTATGTTTGCAGCGCTTCCAAAGTCGCCGCTAGTGTGCTCCAAATCATTTGTCATTTTTTCGAGCGGTTGAGCAGCGCTACAGACCATTTTTGTCTTTGTAAGAACAGCTCTCGTGTCGTGACTCCTTGGCAGTTGCTTTAGTTGTTGGAGAGTTTTCCACCTGCACAGGAAGAGATCATATTACTATCCATTGGCGTCTTACGCTAGAATATTGTGGTGGCCGTGCAGCGTACAGCTTGACGCCTGTGCACCTGTGTATCGACAAGCCGTGTTCGTGTCTGGCTTCCGACCTGCATAGCTCCGGAGCACACGCAGTGTACGTAGTGTATACCCGTATGTATAGAGCTCTGGAGTTGTCAGTGGGCGAAAGAAGTGTCTGCTGGGCAGCAAGGCGCTCTAGTTGGCGGAGAGTACTTTGCATGTCGTTTTTAAGGAAGGAAAGAGAATAAAATATGTCACACGGTGGTGAAATTCGGGAGAATGACGAGAAGAAGATATCGTGGATATCCAGAACAGGCCCTGGCGTATATTTCCAGTTCTCTGTTGATTCTAGCGACGACTAGCGATTGTACCTTCCGTCAGAGCTAGTGGAGTGTGCCCGAGGTATGCGCACGACTGCTTGCGCTGTGACAGCAAATCAAAAGCCAGCGATATATGAAGAGTACTTCATGATAGGTTGATGTAAATTATACGGAGGAGAGGCGCAACGGACGGACAGCTAGTTACGGATTTGACAGAGAGGATCCATAGATAGCTGCAGAAGTGAAAAGATGTTATCCATGACATAACAACGGGAAAGGATGCAAAACAGTAGGCAAGGAGATAAATAGACTGGGGCATCAACAATTGGAAGAGGAAAGATAGGAGATAGGCGTGGCCGATGTGCTCGTTTTGCTCGCGGTGCACAGCCAGATTTGTATCAACAAGAAAAGAAAGCATGTCCGTCTGTGTGTAAGGAAAAACTACGCGCTAGACTGATGCTAGGAGCAGCAGGATCACTCCAGCGAGAAGTAGGGGTTCCGGTTCCACTACATCTAGTAGTAACTTCGAGGGGGCGAAAGCACGTGCACCAATCGACAAGACGCGGTCTCTCGATCAAGGCAAATGCAAGTATGAACTCTGCGAGATAAATGATAGCTAACGAAACAGCAAAGCTGGTTCACTATTAGACACCATTGTCTGTTTTCTTCCAGTCTCGGATCTGCAGACATTGGTAGCTGTCCTAAATATATGTCCCCGTGTATCCCTGTGAAATGTGTGACGATGCGTCAGGCTTCAGTTCAGTGTCCAAATATATATACTAATGTGATGTATCTTTGTCAGTGCGGCGTTAGCAACAGAGGTTATACATGTTGATCTTTGCATCTATAGAGAGAAGCGTACCTCTTTACTTGTGGAGTGAGCCGGAAATATACGTGTACGTGTGTCTACAATTGTTCTACCTTGCAGTGCCGTCACCCTGATTGTTGAGTAGATGTGTCGCCCCTCACCTGCATGGAAAGACTCATTCTTCTCAACTAGGCTGGTCCCTGGTCTCTGATCGCTTTGTGCTAGAGTCGACATACGTCGCTGACCTACTTCAGTGTCTCTTGCTCCTGTAAATGCGAAGGGAAGATAAGTTGAAATCCACTGCCGAGTGACAACACCGAAGTTGTCCACTAAGCAGATCCACTTGCGCTTACGTGTGTCTATCAACGGCTATTTACTCATGTATAAACAGCTGTGCACCTGTCGGATATGCAGATATGCACTTTTTCCAGTTGTAGACCCGGTGCCCTTGCTGTTTCTGTCGCAACTCCTCTATTCGGAGGCCCTGTCGGTCGTGAACGCCTTCCTTTGCGCTTGTCCTTTCTTCTCGTTTGAGGCGCTCGTTTGAAATGTTGCAGTAGCGTGCACGGTGTTGATGTCTACAAAGAAACTGTACAGTGCCGCCTTCACGACGAGTGTGTCTCGATCCAGGCGGGGCAGTGCTGGACAAGTACGGGTGGGATGTCGTGATCCACGTGTGTATTTGTTTGAGAATACAGCTGAAGTTGTGAGACTGCAGGCGCGGCCATCTGGCAGTCTCATGATAGATTGTGGAGGTGGTGTTGAGCTCTATAACTTTTGTGCATCATCGTAACAGGTCGAATCATTCGCAGCTACTTCAGGCGCCCCTGCCCGATTGTGGGGAGAGGACAAGTGCTTGTATGTGCGTCCGTTCCCCTCCTGTGGCTGCTGTAGTCTACAAGTAGGCAATCTACTTCTGTGCATAGCGGCTGCCTGAATGACCGGTGATATTCATTGCTCTCGCGAAGCGATTCTGCTGATGCCTGGCTAGACTACTCACACTTTTTTGAGGTTGTCAGTCTTCTTCCTTTGCCTTGGATATGTATTTTCTCTTTCCTGTCTGTGTTCTGTTCGGCGTTGCAACAATTTGATTATCACAGCAGCAGTTACTGCCGTTCTCTTCTTGGCGGCTTCAGAGAGCGTCTCTCTGCGTCTTTGTGAGCTGATACGTACATGTTTGTCTCCACACACTCTTCAAAATCCTTTGGCTATATGCGGGCGAGTGAACCCTTTACTCGGTGTTGCCTTTTTATTCGTCATCGGGTCTGTCATATAAGCGGATACCCTGCGTCTTTTCTTGTTTCACTGCCCTCTGAGACCCCTCCTTTACCTCACCGACTGCGGTGTGCTGTCAGTTGTCTTTCTTGCATATTCTGCTGACGCACCGCGTTCGCAATAAAGAGTTCACGCCTCGATTGTTGTGCTGCGATTAATTCGAGCCTCTCTAACGCGGAGCACCTATTCTTGCTGCGCTGTTGTAGGTAGACACCCTGTGGGCTCGCAGCACGCCTCACTCCTGCATATCATCACAAAGTGCTTGGCCCTCTATCAGCCAAAGTTTATATCTCCTCCGTCTAACCGGAAAGTATATTCCCCGGCAGTCCTGCTGTTTCCTAAAGTGACAAAGGCTAGACTGTCCTTCCTCCTTCGCGCAGTTTTGCCGCGGCGCCAACGCCCAAGGAGACTATCGTCCGTTGTTGGTGCTTTTCTGAAAGTCGATCGACTTGCATTGTACTGTTGCAGCGCTGAAGCTGCGACGGGCGTTGTTCCGCTGCTGCTTTATCTCCAGCACGAGCGTATCTCTTCCTTGGAGGTCTCCACTTTTCGAAATCCCTGCCCGTTGCAAGGCTCCTCGATTGCTGCGACAGCCTCCGAGTTGAACTTATCTCTTCCGACTGCCGTGTGGTACACCCGACTATAACGACTCGATACGCATCTGTTGAACATCACGTGCGTGTAGAAGACTACTCGCATATATATGTGGCAGGCGCCTCTGCATGTGACAGAGCCGTGCTCAGCTCTGGCGCGTAGGTCCGAATATTGGAGTATCCCGGGAGACATTGGTGAGCTAGTTGAGCTGTCCGTGTTGTTGCAAGACGAATAATTATCTTTACTCGATATTCAGGTAGTGTTATTCCTTCTTTGTTGTGAAGATGGCAGCAGCATCCATTAAAGGCCCGGACGCTTTGCACATTGCACTTGTGGGGTCTGAACAAGCGCAGCAGCGAGAGGAGGAGGAAGAGATGCAGCATCGGCAGACTCAAGCGTCAGTACAAAGTCGTGGGGATATGAATAATAGTGATAAGGGCAAAAGCGACGGCGATGATGCAGGAGCTGTGCTCCCTGAGGCGGCTTTGGATAAAGACGCAGCTGACCTTGGAAGCAGGAAGGATGGAGAACTCTCGCAGCCCGGATCCCTTGCTGCTGCCGTTGCCGCGGTGGCGGACGCATACGCAAGAAGAGCCACAAAAGCAATAGGAGAGGAAAAGGAGGAGCAGCAGGATGACCAGCAACCATATGAAAGTTTGCATGGAAGAGAACAAATTTTACTTTGGAACGTCAAGAAGGGACTGGCGCCTATTGCTGCAGTAGACGGCTGCAATGGTGGAGAGTCTGCTCTGGAAACGCCAAGCAGTGCTGCCGCGGGATCCCTAATGAAGATCGCAGCATCTTTGGAAGAAGAAACACCTCGGACAAGTATACCGTCGGTGGAGGTTTCGCCCACGAATAACTTCTACTCTTGGAAAAACTATATATCTTTGTGCGCTCCCTCAACCACCACAACTTTTAATTCTACATCATCTTCATCCACATCCTCGCCGTCGCGTGCCGATGGTGCTGATGATGCCGACGGAAGCGAAGGCAGCTGCTTCCTCACTGCTGCAGCGCAGACACGTGCCGAAATCATACCAGCCGCCACTGCTGTTGCCAGTCGTCATGCTGCGGATCTTGCTGACGCACCGGCCGCCAGCACAACAGGCATTACAGAATACCCTGCCCATTCCGCGACTACTACTGAAACAATTCCCATAGACCCGTCCGGGAACAAGGCAAGCATATTGGTCGCCACTGATGTCGCTGGAGCAGCTGCTTCTAATGCTGTTGCCACGACGTTAGCCCCTCAGCAGCTGGCTACTGCTGCAGGAGATGCTGCTGCTGTCCTCTCCTCCCCAGCTGCATTGAGTCTGCTCGCTACTCCGTGCCCCCTCGGCGACGCCGCCTTCGGCGCTCCTCTTTGCAACACAGACCCAGAAGTGGCAGCAGTGAGTTTCCAGGACGCAGCCAAGAGTACAAATACAGCGCAGAGGCCAGCAGATCAAATATGTATTTCTCCTGAACTCACACGTACAGAAGACACTGCCGATATATATATAAAAGTCGCCGCAGCTAAGGCGGCAGTCGCTACAGCAGGAAGTAGTCTTCAATCACTGTTCCACCTTCGAAGAGGCACGAAATGTAATGCAACAGCGCAGAGGTGCGGTCCGGAAGAAGTGCAAAAGATCACCACAGAATGGCAGTTGGAGAAGGAGGATAATCAGCGACTTCTGCTGGAGGGAAGCCGTGACGTGAGTGGCCTCGATAGTGGTGCTGCTGAATTCTCTTCCACTGAAAAGGGAGGCTGGCAAGCATCTTCAGTTGAAGGAAGCGACGCAGATCTCATGATACTGACTCGGAACACCGGAAGTTTGGCCGCAGAGAACGATGTAGTCGTCGCAAGAGAAGAGGATACGGCAGCAACTGCAGCCGAGAAGGACGCTGCAACTCTAGCGGGGTCAGCGGCAGCCATTGAGGAATCTAACGGTGCTGTTGGTAATCCCCCGCCATATGCAAGAGCATCTGAGACCGCGAACCGCCGCGGCGACTCTCTTTTGCCCTGGGCGCGTAGCTCGCAGCTGAAGGCTGCCGTCGGGGAGGATGTATCATCAGCTCTTACTTCATCTTCTCCTTCGGCTGCTTCATCGAAATTACAGTGTCAGGAGCAACAGCAGCTGGGTCTGGCGGCGAACGAAGAGTCTTCAGATGTTTTCAAAGATGCCAGTGTTGCTGTAGCCCCGCTTTCGGCTTGCTGTACAGACTTATCGACTTCTCCTTTTGCTGCAGCGTTGAAAGGTGATATTTCTCCTGTAAGTTGTTGCTCATCATCGTCTACAGCCTCCGCCACTTCCCCGACTAACATTCCTCTCTCAAGCGCTTCTTGTGGCGGCAACCTTCCCACTGCTGCTACTGGCAGCCCAGCAAACGTGGCTCCAAGCGACGGTGCCGCTGATGATACGATGGATACAGCAGCTGCCGCACCACCAGAGAGTACTGGTGAAGGAGGAAGCGGAGACGTGACTGTAAAGGACTCGGAGGCGACACCCGCTTCTACTGGAGAAACACGAGATAATAACGTTCCTACTTGGTGTGTAGGTTTTCGTTTGCCGCTCGGTGCTGAAGGTCGACAAGTGCTGCTGCGGAGACTACGTCGAGCGTATCATGCAGCCCCTCCCACCACGAGAGATGCTGTGTTGGCTAGTCATGGGTTGTATTTTTCGCGGGTGCCCTTCGCGACCGTTTCTGATCTCTTTAAGCTGTCACATCTCTTGGGTGTCTTCGACTTTGCCGTGCAGTGCAGCCACGAGTTCGGAGGCAGCGGCGCAGCAGGAGGCTCAACGGTTGCAGGGGGCGGAGGAGCACATGGCAGCAGGAAAAATAATCACCACTCCAAGAATGTCAGTAGAAACAGCAACAGTAATCAACGGCAGCTCTGCAGTGGAACGGGGAACAGTGGAGAAGACAGGAAAGCTTTTGGATCCCGTGCTGAAGCGGTGACTGACTCTCCTACGCAGGCGAATCTTGCCCTCCAGTTGGGAGTGGCGCCAGCAGTTCCAGCTGCAGGAGGTAGCCAGAGAAAGAACATTGGAGGAACGACCGCCGCCAAAGCAAGTTCTGCTGGTGCTCATGGAAACTGTGGTGGCGCCAATCGGAAGGGGAAAGCACCAGAGCAGATGTATCCAGCAGAGTCCGGGGTCGCATCTAGTGGCATCACCAAGGAAAGAGCAGCAGCTGCTGCAGTTGGATTCGAAGGAGACCTGGGAGTATCTCCTGGCGATGCGAGATATGGGGATACGAAAACCAGAGATGTTGAGCTACATGCAGTCTTGAAAGAAGCAGCAGTGGCGCGCAGCCGCTGCCCCCAACAGAGACGAAGCGCGGCCGGACGATCATCTGCGTGCCGTGCAGCGGGGCGCCAACAGCAGTCACCGCAGCAACGACAAACTCTATTGGAAGAAACGAAAACTCTTAGGAGAGCTGCAGCCGCTGCTGGGTGCTGCAATGGCGGCGACAGCAGCAACCGCGGCGAAAGGCAGGACTGGTCAACGCCTCAACATGTCTTCCTGCAGCAGCTGTTGCAGGCAGCAGTGGCAGATCAGAGTAAAGCAGATGATTCTGGAGGAATAGAAGGCAGGAACACAGCTGACGACATTGTGGCGCTTCTCACTGGAGAGTTGGGAAAGGCAGCTTCAGCATTGCTGTTGCCTTCTGCTGGAGGAGGGCGCAGCGCACCAAAGGAGAATCAGCAACAGCGGCATGTCGCTGAGCAGCTTTTGCCTCTCCACCTGCAAGCACTCGCAAAGACGGCTTCTTCATGCCGTCGAGAGGGCACCAAGACTGATGACAGTCCACTTGAGAGTAGAGACGGTCGTGTTGAACAGGAACAACGCCAGCAGCAAGCGCTCCAGTGCCTTCTCACTGAGGCGCTGAGAGGCGCCGGAATACGGGGACCGCAGCAGCAACAACACGTAGTAGCAGGAGGAAGGGAAAACGCAAATGGGGGATGCGTTGGAGGTAAGCGTAGTTGCCGATCAGCAGAGACAGTGCTGCAGCATGAGGAGCAGCAATGGTGTTCGCGGGTGTCTTCTGCGGATGCTGCTGGAAAGGAAAATGCATGGGAAAAGCAGTGGCAGGAAGCGTCAGTGAAGGCACAACCTCCTACAGCAGCAGAGCTCCTTCCATTCTTGACGTCCCCTGTAGATCAGCTGCGTAGTAATAACTGCTGCGGGCCTCCCGTGGAAGTTGCTGCAGTAAAGTCTTATCGAGGAAGCCTCAAAGCTGAAGGAAAATTACAGTCCGCAGCAGAGGTCCACGAATGCCGTAACAACAGCAGCTCAAGTGACAGTTCGTTCGATTGGAAAAAATTTCTGCTGGAGAGTTATTTGGGCAGCGTGCGTGAACACCAACAGCAGCCCCAGCACCGACGTCAAAACCATGCCGACGCGACGTCTGGGCCATCCACGCCTGCAGCTACACGCACAGACGTCATTCCCACACCGAGCTGTGCTGCTGCTGTGGCTGCACGTGACCATCTGCAGCCAGAGGAGATATTACAAGAGCAAGAAATCATCCAGCTGACAAAAAGACTTCGCACAACACGTGCCCCTGTTGATGCGTCACTGAATGCCGATGCTTTACCGTCGGTAACTGGTGCTGGGTTTTCAGCTGCTGCTGCTGCTGCTACTTCTGGCCATGAGCCCCGGGCTGCGCCTGCTGCTACTGTACCGCGTGCTGCTCCGCCCGGGAAGGACGGTTGTTCACAGGTTTACACACTCGAAGAAGCGACACTGCTTTCGGCGCTGATGACAACGAGGGGAGGCTCTCCCGGCGAGCAGCAGCAAAGACGATGGACCCTCAGTACTGTTGAAGAGATCACACATCTGCTTTTGCAGTTAAACAACAGCAGCGGCACTGTGGCAGGAGAAGAAGCTCACCCTGCTGACGTGGGACAGTGTACCAACCGTCTTCATCCGAAAGATGGTTTATACGACGGTGGTGGTTGCAAGCACTCTTCCTGCAATTGCAACTCTCCCTGCAGCAGCAACTCCTCCTGCAGCAGCAACTCCCCCTGCAGCAGAGGTACGAATAATAGCGTTTACTGTAGTAGCAACACCACAAGCTGCAGCAACACTGGCAAGGACGGCTGTAGTTTTGGATGCAACACCGGTGGCAGGTGTTCTCCTACTCTTACCAGCGACAGACATTCAACAGAAAGCATGTGCATCCCTGCCTCGCTAACCGAGCGCACACCGATAGACGGGCCAGTGATGCCCCATCACCATGGTGCTACAGGCGCTACTTACGCCACCGTGTCTCAGTCAGAGACACGAAGCATGGCTACACATGAATTACAGGAGAGGTGTAGCGTGCTCTCTTTCCCTCGCGAGAACTCAATCTCCGCTGCTGTGGAACAACTGCAACAGGAATTATCGCGCCGTTCGCGGGCATTATCGCATGGATGCTCGGGAAGCCGAAATGACTGCAGCAACGTTGCAGCCACCGGCAGTTACAGCAAGAAGCGAGGACAGACAGGCAGCGGCAGCAACAATTGCCGGGACGCGTACACCGATGTTTTTTCGCAGCTGACGTCACAGCTGCCGCTGCTATCAGCGCAAGTCTTACAGCAGCCCGAATCGGATTTGGCGCAGCATCACCTCAGTCACGGTCGTGTCCCCGACGAGCAACAGTATGATCCCTGTGTACAAGCGCAACAAGTATATAAATCTTTGCAAAGAAGAGTGAACGGGCCTTGTGCACTATCGCCTATTACAACAGCAGCAACTCAAGAAGAGTCAGTGGCGCCGGGTTCAGGGCGGCTGTGCTCCGCAGAAAAGGCTACAGAATACGCTGCAAGTGTGCAGCTCCTGCAGCTTGTGGAACTTCTACAAGTTCAACAGCGTGTATCGAAACTACTTTCTCTCTTTCCGAAAGCTCACACTTCCGGCTCTTCCCTGTCAAATATAAGTACTCTCTTTGCTGCTGCATCTCCATCTCCCTCGTCCCCGACTGTTACGGCTTTACCGGCGCCTGCAGGAACAGCAGCTCCTCTTGTTGCCTTCTCCGCTTCAGATGCTGCTGGTACGGCGGAACACGGCTCTGCAGCAATAGAACCATCTGCTTCTTTGCTCGCAGCGCTTGCAAGCGCGTTGATGGAAGGCAAAGCTGGCGCAGCGCTGCTGAATAATGTAAAGGACGCATCAGCAGGTAGTACGTCGGTAGATCTGGCGTCTGGGAATACTGACCTAACGAATGTTTTCAAAGACGGAGGTATCAACCAACCTTCGGAACAGGTGAGAGATTTGTGCAATTTAAAGCAGCAGCAACAGCAACGTGTACCCGCGCCACAGCGGGGGCCTTCCTCTCGCGGAAGCAACAACAAAAGCAACAACAGCAAAAGCAGCACCACTAGAAACACCAAGGGCAGCGGCGCGAGAAACAGTGGCAAAGTCAGAAACAGTCAGAGCGCTGAGAGAAAGTTCGTCTCTGAGAAACGTGAGCTGGTAGACGGGCCAGCAGAGGGAGCAGCAGAGAATGGGCTGGTGCGTGGCAAGAGGGAGAGAAACGCAAGCGAGCGGACCGTAGCATCGCTGAAGCAACAGGAGACGATCGCGCCTAATAACTGTGTAGCGCACAGCAACTCCTTCAGCACGTGCTGCAGTGACGATGTCGCTGAGCTGTGCACTAGTGGAAGCAGCAGCAGCAGCAGCTTGAAACACAGCCACGACGGTGTCCGCAGCGTATGCGGCAGAGTGTGCAACCTGCAAGCTACCTTGGAGAGAGCGTACACGCACGATAGCTACAGTTACAGCAGTCAGACCGGGGAAGATGTGAGTATTTGCTTGCAATGAAGGAGACAATAAGAAGAGCGGTTTAAAGGGATGGCGGACATGATATGTGTGCGAACATGTGTGAGGACATACTGCAGTCAATTGGTAGCAATATCAGGCGCTCTTTCATGCTCGTTGAAATACTTACACGTGAGCAAGACGCGTACTTGGCCGAAGGGCAAGCCTGTTTCCAGTATTACTCGAACTAGCCGCATGTGTGTGCACAAACAGGGATAGTACGCGGTCGTCACGAGTGTCATTTGACCGAGGATCTATACATCGAATTAACCGTGTACATGCGAGCCATGCCCGTCAGTGGTAAATATTACGTGTGTCCGAACTTGATAGAAACGCTATGGTACTGCTATTAAACCTCTCTGATACGATATCCACGTCTTCCATGATATCCAACTGGTCATACTCAACAGTACACGCCTACGTGACCATGCGCACAGCTTGAAGCCAGATATTTCTCTGTTTCAGGGGTAGGGAAACCAAAGGTTTTCGTCGACTGTGGAGAAATCAGTAAACACGTGTTGGACACGACAGTCATTTGCGTCGTTGCGGATACAGTCGCGCACCGTGTTGTTCACGGCTGTGGACACTACGGAGATATCACGGGGTGGTGAATTCTGTGCTTGTTGCTGCGCACCCGGCTGAGAAATTTACATGTGGTAGCTGGAATATATGTAAATATATCTATATACGTACATATTTATGGATGTACTTCTAGATTGACTCTTGTGCGTATTCCTATGCGGGGCGTGACTCTGCGCGCTTTAGCAACGTTCAGACTGGCGAGACGTGCAGAATCCCAGTAGTAGTAAGCGAAATCTTGCTCAAAAGCTGCATCAGGAATGGTCTGTACGCGAATGTATTTGTTAATATATTTTGCGTATATATATGTAGGCGGAGAAACACGAGACAGGCAAATGGGAGAGGAGTTGATGAGTCTCTGCCGGCAGTGAGGTTACAGTTTGATGGAAAAGCTGTTTGCCGCATGTAGAAGCTTCGTACTATATATGCAGATGGGGAGTGTGTTCTCCCCACCATTGTTCAGAGAAGGCAACCAGGACTAGAGAATCTTACTCTGTGACCAGGTATTCGTATTACATTGAGCACGAATAAAAAATAGTTCGTGTATATATATTCGCAAGCCCTACTTGATTGCAAGAAGAATACCGCTTCGCGATATCTGGGTGTCCAAGTGTGTACACATTACATTGAGAAACGTCTTGTAGGCTTATTAAAGTCCTCCGCATCACCTATATACATTGCTGTTGTGCATATCAGTTTGTTAGCTGCCGATTCATCTTCATGCTAGAGAGAACGAATTCTGGTATGTTACTCGTATCGAGTTGAGTGTGAAAACTTGATCCAGATATGTACCGCTCTTCGCCTGCAAATGAAAAAATGAATTCCAACTTTTTTTTGATTTCTTGAAAATGCCACAAAGCAGACATACTTTTCCTTGGTGCTTTCTTTCATGCTGGAATCACTCGCGTGGTAATTAACCTTGTGAAGTGACAGTCGCGGGTCGTACGGCGGAGCGGTAGAGAGACAGAGATATAATTAACTGGAGGTACATGACTCCGATGGTCTCCAAACACCGGTGGGCGTGGACGTAGAGATATACAGCTGCGAGTTACTGTGGAAAAAGTACACAATTCAAGAGAGTGTTTCCATTTGGAGTCTCCCTGCCCCCCATGAATCGCGGGCTACACTGATGTGCGCATTATGTGTTAACTTTGACCATACAATCGTTCACTACACTATTGGGCATGCTATTAGTAGCCAACAGTATTATTTACTGGAGCAGGTGTGTGTACTCAAGTGTAGCCACGAAGAGATATCAATGTCACAATTGACTAACTGCTGCAAAGTTCGGAGTCCGGTTCCCGAAGGTGGAGTACGATCTGGTCACTTGGTAGACAGCTAAGTCAAGTGTTCACAAAGTGTACCACCCTGCAATCCGGTCGTGTAAAGGCATGACCGTAGGCGCTTCCGTTTGCGCGAAGATGGATGTTTAAGAGCGCCTCTGGAGGACAGCACGGGGGAATTGCGTCCAGGTAGTTCTCAAAAGTATGTGTTCACGCACACTGCTAACAGTTTCCTTGTATGAATAAGCGGATGAATGGTTTGCTTACTGCCCTACCGATGTCTCTATGCACGTCTGTACCTGGGGCGCACGTGTCTCGAACTTGTAGATGTTCTTATACATACATGCACATACACATACATTTGTGAATTCGTATTCATGAATACGACAACGATAGAGTTTGAAGACGGATTTGTTGGTCGTACACGATAAAACGTCATGATCTGCAAGCGTTTCGGACGCGTTTTCCTTGTTTCCTTCGGCACTTGTCTTGTCAAATGTTAGACGTGTACAAGCGACGTGTTTTGCTTGTGAAGCAATGCTGCAAACAATGGGCGCTTTTTAAACTGAAAATCCTTTCGATTATGAAAGGGGGGCGTGCCTGTGCGGAGACCGTAACTTTTAGAATATTGCATCTGTATTTGAAGCCTGCATGATTCGCGTGCAAGGAAGTTGAACAACATCTGAATACTGGTGCTTGTGTGAAGGGACACCAGTAACGAGTCTCACTTATGTGCCGCGACGCTATCAGTTTCCCTATTTCGCTGGGAGGAGGAAGTCGGAGCCGAAATGTACACGGAGGCCTTGTGTCTCCTTGTAATGTCAAAATTGCCTCTGGAAAAGCAATGTTTTTTGAAGGATCAAGAGTCAGAAAAGATAAGACATTTTCGAATGGGGGCACCGAAGGACAGCAAGCATGAATCGGTAAAACAGTAGCGCTCGCCGTATGGGGGCGATCTGGACATACTGAGATCAAACTGGCAGATACGCTGCCGTGTTACAACTACGTGCTGCTGTTCAGAAAGATTCCGGGGTGTTCGCAGCGAATGCTCCTGCATTTAAAGAGATCTCGTCCGGTACCGACGCAGGGATGTAGGGGTATCGAAAGACTTTGAGATAAGATCTGCGTAAAACGGTTCCGAAGAAGCATGACGGAGACGATACCAATGTAATTGAAGAGGATACACTGCTAAAAGATACGAACCCAGACGAGCTGATGTCATTCATTTGGTGACTGTCAGTTAGACTATTGTCGTCTGAGGACAGTAAAAACCCTCCGGCAGAGTCTCGCTAATTTAGAGGGACGTACAGGTATCATTGTTTCTAATAGCCTCTATCACGTGCTTCACCTGCATCGTCCAGTCACGATGAGCGTGACACTGTGTGTCCTTGTATATAGGTGGGTTTTGAACGTAGAGATAACGTGTGCAACGGCAGGGTAGTACGCGCTGCATGCGTAAACTGTTATATTTTATGCGTAGATACACACTTGTAATTGTTTTGTGATCCTCGAGGAGTGACTCTGTTGTGCATCTATGCATTATTGTTGCTTTCTCCCGTGGAAGTAGGTACTGGTGGCAAATAATGTTTTCCAGTGTAGTGAAGACACGGTAAAACGTCGTCACTTTTAAGCGCTCTGGTTTCAATCAAAAGATCACTCCTCCACACGCGTACAAAATTGTGTGCAGCGAAGCCGGAGGTTACGGGCTAACCGTCAGAGGCAGATCTGTCCACATATGCTTACACCTCTGGGGAAACGACGGTTAGCGAGATGTCAGATGTACAAGCACACCTTTTATACACACTTCCAGGTAAATCAAAACGTATAGATGCACTCAGCGGTGTATACCCACGTCACTCGCGTAAATACTGGTAGGTCTGCCTTTGTCGCTCTGTCTCGTTACAAAATTTGCACATTTGTATCTCCCGTTATTTCACTATCTTCATTATTCCTGACTCGGCTGATCGGTTAATAGTAAGAAACGCTTTTTTTCCAGTTCTTGCAACGCGATTGTGTACTGTACCATCTGCTGCGTGGCAATATGCGCCACAAATAGTGTAACACAAGAAGCTAGTACAGTGTTTATAGCTTGGAGAACTACGATTCACATTCCGGCACCTCTGCGTAGAAGAGCGAGTTCCAAACAAGTCACTCCTGAGGAGGGAACGGAAGTATACACGTTAAAGTAAGTGGTTTTAGGAAGTGCATCTTTACGCGGTAGATAACTTTCACAAATGCAAGGCGTGGCAAACGTATCTTTCAATAAAGGGAGACTCCTATTGGGCACATAGATGCGTCAAATGCCCTGGTACACGCACATGTTCATGGAAAAATTTTTTTCCAGACTAGAGATGTTGCAGCGTAAAGATGACTTGTCTGGGTTGTTCACATTGGTCTGGCTTTGACCACACGTACTGCATCAACTTACGCGATGTTCACAGTAAGCGTCAGCAGTAGTCTTACTCTTCCAAAAACGACTGCATCCATACTCCGAGTATTTTCTGGCAAGAATAAACACGGAGACGTCTTGTCTCCAGCGTCAAAGTACTGCGTGGGCCCGGTTGGTGTCCCCTGGTGTGCGTACAAAGATAAATAATGCCCCAATACACACTAGGCTATACATGTGTGTGGGAACTCCACCCAGTTCTTTGTGAGGCCTCTGCTCATTTTGGATACCTATCCTTGCTAGCGCGCGAATCGGATATGTAGAATTCCATGAGACACTATCTAAAGATTAGATAAATGAACCCGGTCGGCTTCTGCCAGGGTATCAGATGACAAGTCGCTAAGAGGTGGCAGTCTACACTTGTGCCCCTTCTTAGTTAAAATTCTCCTGTTCAAAAAGTGATGCGATATTGTCGGGCGGGGTTGGGGCACTGGTAATACAATTGTGTGCTGTATCATTGTGGGCTGATAACCTTATGTCGACCGGTGCAGGGCTAGAAAGCAACTCTCGTGTGCAGTTCACTCCACTGCTGTCAGCCATTTCCGTCCGCCTATCTACCTGTCTACTAGTCTGGTTCATTAAATTTCAGCGTGTATAGCATCTCTCGGTGGGAATAAATGGAAACTTCTGCAAAAAAAAATATGCTTCATGCCACTGTGAAACTAGACGTGTTTTTACAGCAAAATATAAGCTCTTCTTCTACAGTCGCACAGCAATAGATATACGTAGCTAGGTAAATGGCGAAGCTTCTGCTGCATTACACAATACGTACTCTTCTTGTAGCAGCCACAGCGCACAAAAAAAGTTACATGCTTCAACTCGACAGGTGAATGATAGGGTGTAAAAGGGTACCAATTCTATAGGGGTCCGCTTGATGGACTCTCACGGCAATAAGTGGCGCACGTCACTCTCCGTTTGTTCGCAGCCACACTCTTCAGTGGAGCACGTCGAAGTGACAGTTATCGTCAGCGGACTCACGGGAACCTACACGTACATCTTGTTTTACCTGTACAGTGCATTTTGACGTTCAAGCTACTAACGAGGAGAGAAAAACATATTTGCACGCCAGAGGTTGGGCGACGTCTGGGTGCGACGAAGCCGAAATCGCACAAGCACGACTACAATCCGTTTTGCAGAGATATATTTGTGTAGCGACGATCAGTTGCCGCACACTTGCATCGGTATATGTCGCGTTTTCGAAGGAGTGGCATGAGCACTGACACTCGTTACGCCTACCGTAGACATTATGAAGTAATTGTTCAGTGGAGCGGCGTGAGATCCTACATCCCATTTTGGTAACATGTAAGGATTACTCTGGAATCATCACCACTGCTTCTTTAAGTACTTTTGTGTATTCTTCGGGGCAGTGAACAGTGCACCACCATAGAAAAAAGCTAACATACTTTATCGAACCATACATACACACTATAGAGGAAAAACCGTCAAAAGAAGCTGCACCAGAAACTCACATGTGCACTCACGGGCCGTTCGCACAAAGCGAGAGATAGGAAAAATATATATATCTCTTTGACATAAACAGATAACATCACACACATAGATGATACAAATATGTCCCCTGAACTGCTGTGTTTAGGATGAACCCGCGGGAGAATGGTGTATTCACATCAATGCAAACGACGCAGAAATGTTACGGAAATGTTTAGGGTATGAATCAGAGCACAGCTCAAGGTGTTTCTGTGTACAGCGGAGCGCAGTCCACCTCTTCCAACGTCATTCGCGTGCAAATGGGCAGAACTTGTACAGCACTGTGTGTGCTGGAGGGGCTGCTGAGGGGAGAACACCGTGTACATTCCGTCTTCGATGCTTTGTCATGGAGACAATTCCTGCTGCTTTACATCCCCGTTCTTCCCTCGTAATATTGCTGAACGGAATACGAGATCTACACAATTATCTATGTGCATCCATGTGTATCTGTGTGTCATATGTGTGTGAGTCCGCGCACGAATCTGCACTCCAAATCTGTAATAGAGTTTACGTGTACACGGTTTATTTATGTGTACATTTATACATATATCACAATACATATGTACTTTCGGTGGATCCTTATGAACAGATATCTGCCAGGATGCACACTTGATCCGAAGATGGTATCTTTTCCGCTGCTGGTAGTGATCACCCTTCTTACCGTTATGCTGGCTTCGGAAGCAAGTAGGCGTTATCAAGAAGCCGCCGCCGTTGTAATCGTTGTCATCTATTTGCGTCGCGGACACCAGAGCAGCTGGAATGTGCACAGGGGTACACATAGTATTCAAATTTGCACATGTTATCGGAGCACGTGTTACACAGAAGACTGTGGCGAAAACAGGTGTACGCGAGCCTCTTGCTCCGGATAAAATGTGCAAGTGTATATGGCTCTCTGAATGGCGTGAAGTGATTCCAGGTATGATGCGCTTTGCCTGTGTTTTATGGAAAGCAATAAAAGTGTGAGATTCACAGTGCTTGCCACAAATACATGAGGGCGCGATGTATAACATTACACAAGAGAGGGTCTCCGCTTTACTTTGAAATACCGGAGCAAAACGCTACGTGTGTACTTTTCCCTAGTGTGGAACAGGTCGCACGTATCGACTTGTCACAGCATATATGTGAAAACATATATGAACATCTGTGTGCGCTGTGCTGCAGAAACAGAGGTCTCTGTTTATGAATGCACACACACGTTGCCCGGAGCAGCTCCGCGGCGGTCCCGCCCATCACAGATCTTCAACTACACGTTTATTTTCGCATAGGCTAATGTCCACATTTGTATTGTGTGTGGCGACATTATAATTCTTTATATCGTGCACTGTTGGGTGGATTTCATTGAATTACCCTCTCGGCTCTTCGGCTGCTACTGTCATGTATGCGCTTCGCCCCACTGCTGCCCCCCCATAGCCCCCGGCCCCTTCCACTGCAAGGACAGGCGCTCACAGTCGCACGCACACGCTGTCTCAGTTACTTTCCGGAATTTCGTGCGGCCGCCTCTCTCCCTTGTCCCCACTTTTCAAACACAATAGGAGAATCGTATAAAGCCGTCTTGTTGTTAACACCGGAACCCGCTCGATGCGCCAAAGGGTCTCGAGGCGGACGAGTACGGCTAGATTACGCCTCCTCGGGTGTACAGAAATGCATGTGACTACGATCTTGTGCCTGTAGCTCTACCGGCTTAAATACAACATGGAGGACTGTTTGCGCTTGTCTGCCTCGTTGAATCATAACGGTTACACAATCTTACATTTACGTGTACGTAAAGGTGCATGCTTCCAGGGGATGTGTTTATGGACCCGTGCACAAGTACACACATATCTCGGCTTGTAGTAGACGCCTGCCGTGCAGCCGCATTCTTTTTGGTATTGTTCGTTGTCTTTGTTGTACGTATACACCCGCACACATCGTCTTTACGGAAAACTGTCCATTCGAAGGACGAAGATGTCGGAAACGTCCGCGGTCATGAGATGGAGCGATGCCTCCTGCAAATGAGGACGGTATGTACGTGGGCGAATGGGGTGCTCCACACTAAACCGTTCACACCAAGAAAGACTGGAAGTCCACGTGTGCTCTCTGTAGGTGTGCTGAGATAGTTACGGTAACAAAGACAACAGTATCCTCTCTTCCCGATGCACAAGAGAAGACGACAATCACGAGCAACTTCTTCCTCGTCCTGGTGTACAGAGTCAATGATTAGTAACATATTGTTCTTCCCTCGTTATTTATAAAAACAGATAATGATATGAGAACCTTGCAAATTTCTGCGTAACAGGCTGACCTCCAGCGAAATCGCACGGTGCGTCATTAGTAATTCTTCGCGTTTACAGTCGTTAGCTTAGCTCTTTCGTATACAATTCTATCGCCTTGATATAATCATATTTTCGTAGTCTGTGTGAATTTGGGCTGTCCATGGCTGCATTCATTGTCGCTTCGTCTGAGTCTCTGTTCCATCTATGACTAGATTCCTCCTCTCGCTTTTCCATGAATCTGCGTGCGCGCCCTGGTATTCATTGCGCGTAGCTGACTAGAAAGGGGCATAACTGAGCAGTCCAGAAGACGAATTTATAAAACACATGGAGGAACTCAAAGTTGAAAGGGTATGCAAATGAATTTTTCTGTATCAGCCTTGCAGTGCATGTAGCTGGAAAAATTCGACAGTAGTCCGAGATTGAAAGCACATTTAATTTCGAAGACGGCTCCCGCGTGCATTTGACGTGCGAGTAGAATAATTGTACAATCTACTTCCTTAAGGCACTATTGAAGTGCAAGCCATGTCGACAAAGGAACATCAACTCGAATAATCGTCTTCTATTCCACTCTGCGCCCGAACATTCAGTTAGAAGTGATGGATGCAATGTTCGTGCGGCTTAGCCTACTATTCATTCTACCTGTCTGCGAAGAACTCCCTGTGGTCGCCGTTACTGGAGAGGGCAGCAAAACATAAGAACCGAAGAAATTTCTCGATTTGCACGGTGAAAAGTCAGAATGAATAGCTACATATGCGTGTGCATCTGCATCTATAGATAGATTGTTCGTGTATGACACGCGCGCGAGAGTTGTTTATAGGTGTGTCCTCAGGGATAATCGGCCTGCAAGATTGAGACGGTGGGCACGAGTTGATGACAGACACATCCTGTAGACATCCGAGCGGCTCGTACAAGTCTGGAAAAAAAGCAAAACGTCCCCTCGCGAAAGTCCACCTCAGGGGAATAACAACGTGTAGTTTCATGTGCAGGATTTATCTTAAAGTCAACGACGGACTTTACTTCTGGGGTCGAGAAGTCGACAGCGACGGGCGTGTGATCCATTATCGAGGAAAGGAACCGTCTTACTCAGGCCTGTCACGTGTCGTGTAGCACTTCTGCTAGTGCGGTGTAGACCACATGGAGGGCCGATCAATAACAGTTCCCCGTCATGCACGCCCAGTCTGTAGCAGTGCTGCAGCTGATAATTTAAACAGGTGGCTGCTACGCTGTGCCATATAACAACGCTGCGGCTTGTTTCTACACGAGTACTGGCAAACGCGCATACGTACGAGTACAAGCCAGACGTGCCCGCCCGTCCAAAATCTTGAGACTTACACGAGAAATAAATTCATTCTGCAGACGAAGGAGATACTCCTCTTACTGGCGCTGCTGTGCAAATGCAGCATACTTGAAAACATTCAGCCCTGGGATATACGAACTCGCGTGCGTTACCTGCAGATGCATGTGTGACGGAAAAGTAGACGTGAAGTCGATTCTTATACAGCGTCTACTGGATCAAGCGTTCCGACGGCGCTTGATCATTAAAGGAATTTCACCAGCTACTACGGCCGGAGCCACCCGCGATGACGTCTACACATGCGCGACACGATATCGTACAAAGGAATGAATAAAGCTTGCAGTGGCCTTCGACAGCATGTCTGGCACTGCAACCCACACCAGAGGCTTTTTCCAATAACTTCGTTGAAGAGTTAGGTAGACAAGAGAACGAAAGGAAGGCGTCGTCGAGCTTCCGACCACAACATTTTACAGGACTAAGGCATGTATACAATATCTTCATCAACAGATGGAGGATAGCTTGTCTTGCGACAACAAGAGTTGCTCTGCCTGCCCAGGTACATGTGTCTGTGGACATATCGCAAAACTCGTTTAGGACAAGCCCCAGAGAAGTATCTGAAGCACATGCGCGTCAAGTTTTCTTTGTCTCTGGATGAGCTTCCGCCTCTGCGTGTATGCATGTGTCACTGTGTGTATGTCGTATATCCCCGTATATTTGTCAGGTAAAGCTAGTGCAACAGAGCGGATAGAACTGTTATGAGAATGTACGGCCATTGTGAACTCCTGGACAACCTGGATATTGCCGTGGTCCAGCCTCATTCCGTCTCTTTAACCTTCGACGTGCTGCCGCGCAGCGCCCGAGCATGTACTGCTACTGGAAATCTCACGCGCCGCTGCAGCACGCACTGCAGCTGCTGCTTATATTGGTATTATATTGGTGGGAGCAACTGCAAGATGGGCTTCTTCTTGTAGCTGCGCTGTCTTTGTATAGGATTTCCTCTCCTGCTATCGAGCGACAAATCTTCCTCGCACCAGCAACGGCAGGAGTTTCACCGGGGAGTAGCTACAGGGCAAGCCTCGCAGCGGGAGCAGCAGAGGCGCAGGTCTCTACGACTCAGCGTAGCAACAGGAAGGTGTTAGCAGCAGGGGAAGGATCCCTCGGCTGCTACACATCATTGACACCAGCTACAGCAGCAGGATTGCCGCTTGGGCAGAAAAGCGAGGCGCTGGGAGGAGCAACACCAGCAGACGACAGTCGATCCTCAAGCAGAGGGACTCGACCAGAAGGGGCAGGTCATTTCCGAAGGACATCGAAAAGAGGCGAGTCAGTCTTAGCACAACATGTCATAAAACTGCGAGCAAGAAAGAAACACCCACCAACCTTCTGCAGACGCAGTGCTTCTCTCGCTCTATTCAATTCTTCCAGTGCCTCATTTGAGGACAAGCGTGCTACCGTTAGTGCTGCTGCTTCTATTTACTGTGAACTGAGGGGTCATAAGGATCTTGAGAAGAATTTCATTTCTGGGGTTTCCGCGCCGAAAGCAGTACCTGCAGTTCTCGGAGCACCACGAAAAGCAGGACATGTACTGTCCACAGCTCCAGCAGCACCAACGGCGACAATTCGAACAGCAGACAGAACAAAACTGGCATCATTTTCACCAGTACTTATCCCTCACATGACCTCGTCTGTGGCCTGTAGCAGGTCACCGCATTTTGCTAGCTATTCTCCTCCACCTACTTCGCCCTCCACTCCAGAAAGAGAAGTATCCAAAAATTATTTTTTGTGGAGTTGGACTGCTCCCGTCTTTGCTAGAAGCGAGGCTCTCGCAGCCTTGGTGTCACACGTTATTACGCAGCAAAGCATCGATCAGAAGCAGCGGCGGTACATACAAGGCCTACTGCGGTTGTTGCAGCATGCTGAAAAAAAGAAAACCAGCAACTTCAGTAGCAGCAGCGGAGGCCGCTTTCAATCGAGTGGCAGTGCGAGAACGCGTCAACAAGCAGATGCGCCTAGCGCTTCCCTCATATGCTGCTCTCTTTGCCCGGCATCTACGTGGACTACTGAAAAAGACTTATCATCTCTAGCTACTTCCCCACCTGCTGCGGTATCACCCACTCTTCGGTCTTGTGTCGCAGTAGCAGCCCGAAACGCCGCACGCAAGACACCAAGAGCATCAGCAACCACCTGCAGAACAAGCAACTTGGTGACTTTCGAACGAGTCCCAGCAGCTCCCACCCCCGCTGTGGAGACTTCACCCAAAACAGCAGGCCTCAGTGTAACCGCGCACGGAAGCAATAATACTCCGTTGGCGGATGAATCAGCTGGACTTGCAGCAGTTGATTCACTTCTTTGGCAGAAGCCAGTTATAGCTGTTCTTACGAAATTCAAGAATCTTTTCCAAAGAAGAATCTCGCTTTCCAAGCCGATCTGCCCTTCTCCGGCCGCTTTCAAACAGGTCGCACACTGCGCCGCCGCTTCTACCTTTGCTGCAGCAGGAGAGACACCGCCAGCACCGCTTACAGCAGCAAGGGAAGCACAGGAACACCTATTATGGCCAGCTGCAGTATGGAGGTATATAAAATTCGTGCTGCCATTGAGAGGTGCCTATCAAGCAGCAGGAGTCGTGGAAACGCCGGTGAAAATATGTCACTCACTCGGAGCAGCAGCCGAGAAGGAAACACTCACGACGGCGGCAACCGGAAGAATACACGCGAAGAACGCAGCTGCAGCAGTACCATCTTCTTGCAGGCTTCGACCCGCCACATTTTTGAGTGCCCCGCTACAACAACGAAGACGCACATATGCATCGACAGTCAAAGCCGGAGCAGCAGCGGAAGACGGAGAAGCTATCGCAGTGGATCTGGAAGGCTGTGGCAGGGAACAGTACAACAGCACTACCAGCGCGACATATGGAGACGGTAACGAAACAGACGAGACACATCTCAGCTGCAAACAGGCCTTGCGCTTTGCTCATGCAGAAATGGTCACAAAGAAATCTTTAGCTTGGCTTTTTTGGCGGAAGAAGGAAAAAAAAGACGCACAAAACCGGAACGGAGGTGACAAAGGAACGGCAGATCCAACTTCTGTTGCTTCTCAAGGTGGTGCGGCAGGTGCTCTTGATGAAGATAAAGAATTGCTCGAGAGAACATCTGAAGAAGCCAGGCGTCAGGCTTTTCGTTCGCCCGTTGTGTCGGCGGTTCTCCGTTTTTGGGAGGAGACTCCAAAATTTACGCGCTTGTACTTGTCAGGAGCTTTTGCACTGTCACTTCTTTCTGTTTTGTATGGACAGTCATATCCTAAAATATTGTCTCCAAGTGCTTTACTTTTCGATAGTGCTGCGATCCGCGAGAAAAAACAGTTTCACCGCCTAATCACTTCGCTCTTCTTTTTTGGGCCTCTCTCTCTTCCCACTCTCCTCTCGCTGTCTTTCGTACACGCATACTTGGGAGGTCTTGAGCAGTATTTTCAGCGATTGGAAGAATCTTCCTCTGCATCGTATTTATTTTCTCCTGATCGACCTTACCGCATACCTTTACGGCGTCTTCCTTTTAGCAACTCGCTACTGTCTTTTTTCTCCCATTTCTCTCCGCGTCACACGTTTTCACGCTTGCTGCTGTCCTCCGCTGCAGCAGCAATGACTCTTGCCGCTCTGAAGCAAATCCCCAATGAACATCTGCTGCAGTGTATCTCCACCTCCCTGCTACACGTCTGGAGCCGTCTGTTTCCTTCGGGAGAAGCAGACTTCTATGGGCTCTTTACTGTCTCTAATGAATTCCTTCCATTCTTTTTCCTTGCGCAGAACTGGCTGCTAGAAGGGCGCATTGTAGCTGCTGACCTCTACGGCATTGGCATAGCTGCACTGTGGTTGCTGCTTGTTCAGCAGAAACTTGAGGGACAACAGCAGCACGAGGAACGGGCAGGAGAGCGGCCATAACAGCAACCTCAGCAACGACAGCTGCAGCAGTGATTGCAAGGCGCAGCAGCAAGTACGCTCACTACAGCAGCGGCAGTATCGAAGATAGTAACAACATGCACCTTCCGTTAGTGGAGATTAACAGGAGCAGCAGACAGGTCTGGAAAGAGTCAATGCCTCTAGGGTTTCTGTTTCTTCCATCATTGTTGGAGCAGAGAGAAAGCACAGGTGAAAGGCGGGAAAGACAGGTAACCGCTCAAAGCAGCAACGCTGCAGAGCCGCTGACATTAGCAGCAAGGATTGTGCTCCTGACAGCTGGAACAGCAGCAGCCGCTCCATATGCAGCAGTAGCGATAGCAGGAGCGGAAAGCATGAAGATGCGGCAGTGGCAACCGCGAAAGCTCAGGCGGCGGCAGCAGCAGTAGTCGATACTCTCGCACTGGCAACTCACCCGGCGACGGAGCCCCAGCATACAGCAATCGAGTTTCTAAAAGGTATGGTTAACCATATGTATCGGTGGTCGGTGTACACGTGAACATCGAAATGCAGCGGCAACATCATCCAACACACCTATAAACATGATTGGTATTGTATATTGGAGGACCTTTGAAATCGCGTCTGCAAAAACACTGTGGAAAATTTTCCGGCGGAATGAGCTTCGGACATAAGAAGTTTGCTGTTCATTCTGGAGAGGATACTTCCGCTGTCCCCGCTACTGGGAAGCTTCCGCAAGACATTCACGTGTGACCCAGTGATAGCACACTACACATACATGTGTGTGTATACAGTGCGTATGTGTCTTTATATCCACGTCTACAAGGGGACATCCCTATATGTGTGTATTGAACGACTAAAGGAGCTGCTCGCTGCTTGTATAGCTAGTGCACGTATGTGCATGTGTTCATATGGTCTGGAAGGTGTCAAGTAAGAGATGCGTTGCAAGTGAAGGGTGACAGGAGGTTGACTTGGTTATGGATTACGCTAGGAGGCCTTTAGCAATGTTAACTCCAGGCGATATGGACACATTAGTCAGCGACGAGACGACATCCACGATACGTTTGGTCGTCAGTTGACCAGAAGAAGATAACATTTAAGTACTAGGACGGACTGCCGAGCAAATGATGTCAGGGAGCATCTGATGATTAAACAATTATGAGTGAAGGAGTGCCTGGCAGAGAAAATAAACGTGGTAGCCGTCCTGGAAGCGGGCTCTTACAGGAAGACCGAAAACACAGATTGTGGAATGCACGCTGCCAGGCAATCTGCATGCAGATTTGGCTGAAAATACGTACATTCGTCACATCCGTTCCACACAAAACTGAACGGCGAAAGTCGCTGCATGCTCAGCGATAGCGCCTTGGCTGCTCATGTGCGTATTCATTCAATAAAGGTGAAACACGGCACCTGCTTCAACCTGTACATTTCCCAACGCGGGTGCGATACACACATTTGGATAGCGCTGGATAATTGAGAGAGGTATCTGCCACGCATGTAGGTGTGTAAGTGCAATGGCGTTGCCCGCATAGCATCCAGATGAGGACATTGTCTACAACATGTGAGATCCCAGAGTAGTTTTTATACAAGCAATGCTGCATACGAGATAAATCCCTGATAAATACACAATATACAAATATAGGTAGCAATGTTCACCTGCGCACGTTGGGCTGTCTTCGCTTATTTCTGGTTACCGTACTCGTGCTAACGCCTTGGCATACACGTGGTAGGCACATGGCTGTTTTGGGGTAGTTGAAAACGTCGTAGTCTCTCCATTTCCGCAGCTATACATATACCTATACAGTTATATGCATAGATACAGTGACCTCTCTATATTTCAATGTTCACTCGTCTCCGGCATTCTCGCGTCTCTTGCACTTGATTCAAATATCGCGCTCCAGAGCATTTTCACGTCTAAATATGTATGCACATATCGAAAAAAGGGCACAAACACTGCTCCTGCATTGACATGTAAAAATACCGACACGTGCATATATATATATATATATATATATATATATGTTTATCCGCAGGCACGTCAGGTTACACCTGAACGTCTCGGTCTTGCCGGAAGCTGGAAAGGGGCACGCACTGCGTGCAGGTGTTCCATGTGCAAGAGGTCGGCAGCAAATGCAAAGACCTGGTAAATGTCTGCAGGTGTATGTCATGGCGACCCACCTGTGGAAGAGAATGTACAGCAGGAAAATGTTAGAAAGCGAACCTTACTGCGAGAGCTGTCCCAGAATGTGTGGACGACTTTAGTTTCTCTCCTGTTCCGTTTATGTGTCTACACACCCTTAGTGTCCGTGCTTTCTCGATTCTAACGCGCGGAACCGGTCGAATCGACGGCCGCAGAGACGTGGCACAATGAGCAAAAGATCTGTTCTTTCTTTATGTGTAAAGCGACGGACTGTAATATTCGGTACTTCTTAGTAGAGACGACGTTACAAAAGCACCCAAATGTGCGCCCATACTCAGGATGTTGCAGTTCAACGGTCTGACGTCTAAGTGTGTGAGTGTGGGTGCGTAATCACATGTGAAGAGGCTTGATACGGCTGCATTTGTTCTTGACCTCATATCAGATGTAACCCTTAATGTCCTCGTGTCTCTACCCGTAGAGCTGGATACAGGCGTTTACCGGCATATAGCGTCGATCGTAGGTTTGCCGGCGTCCCCAAGTCAAAAATCGGACTTTCCGCCCTCAAGCAGACTTTGGAGGAAAGGGTGTAGAGCCACTGACAATCGCTGCCACTGGAGAACAACTTATTGGCTGTCTTCTTCGAATATCATATGTGCAGTCAGTACACCGAGTAGAGTTTCCCTTTCATAGACGTCGCATAGGCAGGAACAGGTACGACAAGGGCATCGGAGTTGCAAGTAGCAAGACAGCTTTCTTCACAGCGAACGCACACCCTAGTATGTGATCCTCACAATATGATCTCCATTTGCAGCCTAGTTCGAGCCTGCGCCAAAATAGACGTACGACTGTGTGTGCAAAAAGATCAGCTTCAGAGTGACGCACTGCAAAGGCATTGACTACATCAATTCCAAGGCAAAAAACTGCTTGTTGTTAATTGACTTCTGGCTACTGAATGTAAGCTGCAGGTCTGCCGTACCGACGAGAAAAAGCACTGGTGGAAAAACTGCCTGCGCGCGGCTGGCAGAAGATTCTTTGTTCAAGCATGTGCCTGCAGCCCGTTCGCGGCACAAAAAATTGACACGTAGGATCGAAAGTCGCACATTGTTTGATACACGAAATAAAAAGCCTTGTCCCCGCACATATTCGAAAATGAAAAACTGCTAATGTCAGGTTGGTCTTTCTGCAAGGCCAACGTCTCGTATTATGCGACACTGACGTCAGAATAAGGTAAGAGATTTGCAAACTGCGCTCCCGACACGTCGGTGTCTGCAGGACCTGCCGCTGTTGTTGCTGTTATCGAAACTACGTTCTCTTCGTGCATTTTGACTTTGGTGCGTCTTCTACCGCATGATCTACCCGCAGTCAAGTGAAGTTTGCACACAGCCTAGGGCGACAGCAAGTTAAGGAGCGACATTTCAAGCAGAGGCTTCGTCGACCCCTAGTTCAGCTGCACAGTCGCGCAGTCGTCGCGTCTTCGCACATGTAGTTGAGTCCTGCTCATCACGTCTATGCTGATCTAAACTCGAGAGCTCAGTGCTGAGTGCATTGATCAGTAGATGCATAGCCTCTTGTGTACACGGCACAAACCTACACATGTTAGTACAGGTACGCATTCATGAGTACGACTATTGTAAGTCCGTCTATACAAATGAAGCAGGTAAACATTCATGTTTACATACACCCAACAAGCCATCTCAAACGTCGGTGTCAGTAATGGAAGAGACCTAGGCGCAGAGTATCTACTGACTGTGTTGTCTACGCCACAGGTCTTCGCCCCGCTACTGGGGCATTCAAGCAGACTAATACACATCCCCCCACTATAATACTTATGTTGGTACGGCACGGGAAATACGTTATCGGAACACCTACTAGTCTAATATACAAGTATGTGTGCGTATGTGTTTAACTTCGTATGTACACACGTGTTTACATTGGGAAATGTTTTTATAGGTAAACGTAATGTTTATAAAATACATTCCTACATGTACAGCTATTTCCAGAATTTACTAGTAGTTCCCGCGCAGGTCTCTCCTGCTTCCCCCTCTGCAGCTTCATCGCGTCGACTCCCCTGCTTTATCCCTTGCTGGAGACGCTGGTGCGTTTGCAAAGGCTGAAAAACGCTGCGACGGAGTATGTTAAGTCTATTGTTCAATGTCCTTCGTATGGAGAAGCATACTGAAAGGTCCGACTAAGGAGGCAGTCTCGCCAGTATACCCGACGTCACATTCCGGCCATCCAGCGTCTGGACTGTCGACAGATGCCCCAGCGCATGAGCAGCACCAGCTGCTCGACTACAGTATTTTGCAGCTTCACCGGACTGCAATGCTACCTTCCACGTCTATTTTTTTGCCTGTAAGCTGGAGCGTAAATATATCTTTTTTGAATGAAACATACCTTTTTGCATACAGCAGTATCCTGACAAGACACGCTTGCTCCTCGCTGTAGACTGTCGTCCTTCTTGAGTTGATTACATAAAACAACCCCGTTCCCGACAATCACTTCTCAAGGTCTACGCTTTTTACCCGTCTCCATATAGGTGTGTACCCACCTCTGTGTACAACAACCTACCGGCGAAAACGTTTGCTTCCCTCTCAGTGCAGATATGTATACCATGGTCTTCGAATACACTTTTTATATAGCACTTATGGTTCGATTTCTTTCGGACTCTTTGCTTCGACTTGCGGTCTACCACGTTTCGCACTTACAGCCTCTCTTGCTTTGGGACTTCGTAGACGCAGAACGCGTCATCACCTCAAAAGTAGACGCAATGCTTCCAATCCGAAAACGACGCAGTACCCAAACAGGCAGAATTCTTTGCATATGCATTGGTATATGAAGAACACGGTTGTACAAGTATCTAGTCAGCTACTGACGCACGCAGGTGGAATCAGACAGATGTATTTGTCGTCATGTGGGGAGTAAGTGGCTGTCAATGAAGAGGTATATATCTTTAACATGCACAAGCAATGGAGCTTATAGCGTAAGCTGGAGACGTGGATACATACGTATGTGCGAATGTACTCTTCAGCCTGTAGTATCCATTGAATCCTACGATGGAGGAACGTACCTAGCTGAACTCACTGCGACAAAGTATGTTGGAGTCTACTGTCTAATTTCCCTTATGTGGAGAAGCATACTGAAATTGATTCATCTATCTATCGACTATATATGTATACATATGTGTATGGCAACTGGCACTGCAACCTACCATCAACGGAGAGGTACGTTACTTCTGCTGCGCATGTCGCTCGCTTGTAAAAAATCGGCGCAGTCGTACCTTACAGCTTTAGCACGGTACATACACACACACACACACACACACACACACACACACACACACACACACACACACACCTTCTGCTTTGCATATCTAAAGATTTCCCGTCGAATCTATATGGCAATGCAACAGAAACGCGTGGGTCCGGCGGAACTGGTAAACCATGCTTCCAAAGTCTGGTTGACGTGGTGAAGAAAGGGGAATAATGGGAACTGTGTGCTCGCATATGAAATTCTTGCTTCTGCGGCTGGTGAACATGCATGCTACTCCCGGTGCACATGGGTTCAGACAGAAAGCGTTTTCAGTGGATTAAGGCGTTCTCGGTACACGCACGCGTGCCTGATTGGGGCCTACAATTTATCCTGTTCCGGTATGTTTTACTATTTGCTTTCACAGACATTGTACAGACTTCATCGGATTGCACCACTGCCCCTCATAACCAGGTTTATCGCCAGGATTTGTTATCACACCAGTACCGTAGCGACGCGAAAACCGCATAATTCCACTACTGACTTGCGGTGGAGCGGCGCGATGATAGTGATTTGCATGTTGTAGCAGACTAGGGAAAACGGAACACCAGTGGCGTTAACAGTTAATCTTTTGAGTTCCTTTCATTCAGTTTTGTTCGAAGTTCACGCTCCCGTGCCACTGTCGCAGCTGCGGCCTGTAGCGGGAAGGACGCATATCAGAATCACGTGGTTGCACGGTTCCGGGTAGAACACGAATGCTGCAGTTATATGTTTGCATGTGTATCACACTGGGTGGGAAAACTACTTACGGCCCGCAGAGGGACATAGGCAAATTTTCCGGTAGAAAGCTGGATGCACTGAAGCTGGAAGGAGCACCCGTATAATTTTTTGCGATGCGTTTATGGCCGTCTCCACGCTTTCGATGTATCTACACCACAAGGTGTGGAAAATTTTTTCCAGCGTGACTTAGTACAGCCATTCAGCAGTTCAGCAGTGGAACATTTCCCAAGAGCGCGCGCTAATCTTCACTATTTTCATTTCTGCGGATAGGGGCATTGTTACGCACTCCATTTAAACCGCTGCAGAATTCATGCGCACACTCCGCCTAGGACGGAAAAGAAGTTAGTCCGTCGGGCGTATTCTGCGAGTCCAAAACAGGTACGCATGGTAAGGAAGGAGCTTGAAAACTTCGAGGGAATGAAAACTTTATATTTGCGACGCTAAAGCTTTATATTCCGCACATTCATCTCCTAGACAGTAGGCAGGTTTGTTATCTTGGGCTTCAGTCGGCGGTTTTCTTCGTCAACTCCCTCGTCTGCCCTTTACTCTGCCATACCTGGGTGGATTTTTCACCTTTTTTTTTTTTCATTTCTGGTCGTGTTCAGCGTTCCGAACTACTGTCCAAGTGGTTAGTACATCGCTTAGAAGTTTCCACCAGGATTCTGTTTCCTACTCGATGTCCCTTTCTTCCCGTTTTACACCGACCCTTCGATACTTTTAATACAAGGCTGCCCTTCGATACGTCCAATACAAGTTTTCTGATTCTCTGAGCTCCCACCTTTTCACGTAGCTCCCCTTACAACCAAGGCCATCGCGTTCACACGTAATAAACAAGATCTACCATGGGAGCCGAGTCATGGCTTGAACCACGAGCTCAGCATGTGACCACTTCCCGCCGTAAAGCGTCATACAAAAATTTTTTTCTCGTTTTGGATTCGTCCCATTTCGTCATTGCATTCGTCGGTGTGAAATATTTCAATTGTGCCCACCGCCAACTTGACCCATACGTGGAGATTCCTGCTGCGGGACATCACTCCTGTCTCTTTGTTCTATCTCTCCTCGCCACCTACTTATATAACACGGCGCCGCTTTGGCTGTGCCGCGACGCTCTGCACGCCGTCCCTTCGGGGTAGAGGTGCGTACCTGTGATCCCTTCCATCGCGTCACTCCACTCAGGAATTTCCACCACTTCTGCAGTTTACTTCAGATCTCTGCAACCGTTCATTTATTCCTCGTTCGCCTTCAAATGTCTGCTCCGCCAGCTGCAGCATCCGCTGCATCTCAAGGCGGAGCAGCGCAGGCGCACCAGCAGCCGACCGTACCTCGAGGGTTAGGAGCACGTTCTTCGTTGTCTCGTTCATCTGGATTTCTTAGTCTAGGGGATGTACGTTATGTCGCTGCTCCCGAGTTTATCGCTTCTTCGTTGCAGTCAGGAGGGAAGCCACTGCCGCATGTCTCGCTGATCAAGGTTCCTCCCTTTGTTGCCGCGGCTTGGCGTGCCTCCAAGCCAAACGAGCTACTGGGTGTGCTTTTTGGAGAGAATGAAAAAAGGCAAATTCTTTGTAGATCAGCTAAATCGACTGAGGTTGATGATGATGTGTCCGCCAACAGCAACGACATCAGAACTGCCAGAGAAGAACAGCGGCAGCTGATAGAAAGCAAAGAGGTTGCAGGCAGGAAGTCAGAAGGCATGCCGGACGCCCCTGCGCCTATTTGTGAGTTGCAGTGTGCATCCATTAAACGGAACAATCACTTGTTAGTGCTACAGCAGCAGCCTCTTTCGCGCAAGCATGTGCAGAAAGGTGAAGAAGGGGAAGGCGATGGCAACACTCTTAGCAGCAATGACAGCAGCAGCGAAGGGGGAGGTGGACCCAGAGGGGCAGCAGACGCAGGCGCCACGAAGCCAGCTGCTGCAGATGTCCTCTGCACAGTCGAAGAAATATATAACTTTGTTCCCCGTTTGGATCAGAAGTATCACAAATTCCTACGTCAGAGGCATGAATGTGTGAATGTCTACAAAACGCGCGCTACCATTGAAGAAAAGAGAAGAGAAGCAGGCCTGGACTCCAGTGCCACAGTAAGCAGCAAAGCCTTTGAATAAAACGAAATACACACACTGCCCAGTCGTCGCATCCATCCTCACTTATGAACTCGTGTACGTACACGTGCACATACATTCGTATATATATATATATATATATATATATTTATAGAGGGAGAGAGAGAGAGAGAGAGCTGCGTGTCGAGTGTGAAGGCTGATTTTGCAGTGGAGGTTAATGCAGAGGCAAAGATGATGAGACACAAGGTTCTCAATGTTTGCTTCGGCGTGCGTCTTCGTCTGTGTGTTCCTCTCTCATTGCTTCTTCGTTCTGTGTCCATTTATATACGTCTGTGTGCGCAGGTGCTTGTAAAAGAAGAATAAAATGTATATATGTATGTGTGATAGTGCGGCTTGACTTGTATTTTGTGTGCGTGGACGAGTCAATTTGTGCACGTGAGTAAATCTCGTTATGTGCGCATATAGAATGGTTATCGCGGTCTGGACGTTTACCTGATAAACTTTTACACAGTGCTAGCCTCTGCTTGGTGGTGTTGCACGTACACTTGTCCCTGCTGTCTATCTCGCGCACAGGACAGATTCTCATTGTACTGACTTATCGATATTTTTTCTGCCTTGTGTTTCTTTGTTTTCCCTGTCTTTTCCATGTGCTGTTATCTCCCCGAAAGCTTGTATATTGCATATTGCGTACGTGATGTTGCTGTATTTGTTTGGCAGCTTCATCGTTACTTGGCCGCATGCATTTTTATATATTCTCTACTTCAGTCGCTTCCCCGCCGTATCTCTCTGTGCAGGCGCTGTATCGTACTCGTGTGTCCTGGCATACCTGCGAATGCGTACGAAAACCCTATCTTGCTTCACGCAAAAAAACTATCTGATGAAATCGGCGAGTGCTATCTTCTGCGAGACTTTCGTGGACAGAACTATGTACGTGCGCACGTTTCTACATTCTTTTAAAATACCACAATCACAGTAGATACAGGTGCCAAAACCCTTTCAGGACATGTATATATATATATATATATGTATAGTTCACGGTGATTTTTTCACAGTACGTAAGGACTTATTTATTGTGTACAGATTCTTTCACATTGAACTTTCTCGTATGCGGATGTTTTTTATACAAAACGACATCTGTGTTGCCTTTGAAAACCTCCGCTATGTTTGCTCCATGTATGTTCTTGCGTGATTATGCAATGGCTGCTGCTGTAACAGCTGTTCCACTTCTTCCGGCCTACAAAGCTGGGCGCTTCTGCCTTCGAGGAAGACAGGGAGCTGGGCTCGCTCATGAGTTTCAACCCCCGTAGTGCAGCAGCTTCAGCGGAGAAAAAGTCTTTCAGACGTGAGGGCTGCCAAGTAGTCTCGAGGAAATGCACTTTCAATCCTGCACTGCTGCATGTACACGTATGAATGTCTCACCCTCTGGTGGATATGTAACAGCTTACTCCGCTACGTGTATAACTCATGTATATGTGCGTGACCATACATTACGTATACACGAGGGCACTCAACACTGTCTGGAAGCAGACGCGTGGACTGCAAGGCTGAATGCAGTCTGCACGCTCCTACCTAATAGATTTATTTAGGCAGTCTATAACCTTGGCTGGTAGCCCAGGCTGTTTTCTGCTTTCGCGCTGCCTATGTTTCTCGAAGGAGTGACATATTGGACTGCCGGGCACTGTGGACGTCTCCATTAATGAGGAGTGTAGAGCTGCTATGCACACGTGTGAAGAACCAGCGTCAACAAAAGGCGGTCTTGCAAATGCAGCGGGTCGTTGTAGAAGGGAAGTCTGTTGTGTAATTGCGCTGAAATTCGATTTCTTGTGTGATTGTCAGTATATGGATATATATATGTATATATATATATATATATATATATATATATATAGAGAGAGAGAGAGAGAGAGAGAGAGAGAGAGAGTAACTTCTTCATATACGTATTCTGCAACCATTCCTGGCGTACCTGTAGGTAATATACATGGGGGTACGTGTAAACGGTCGTAAATGTTTTCGTATGGGGTGTAGACTGAAAGTTGTTCTTTTCTTCTACTGAAAGTTGCAGCAGCAACAGCGCTACCAGCGTAACGACCGCATTGCAACAACTGTCAGGCAAGGGGAGGAATTTCCTGCACCGAACGGCAAAGTAGAAGGCACATCACCAGCACGGCTTTCGCAGCAGCACCAAGTACTGCAGCAACTTCGCGAGGAACGGCCGCAGGAGCAGCGGTGACAGCTGTAGAAGTCAAACAGCAAAGACTGCAGCACCTGTAGGAATCAAAGAGCAAAGATCTCAGCAGCGACAGCAGCCTGTACTGCGCGGCAGCATCAGCCTGTGCAGCATTAGTTGATGCAGCAGCAAGACCTGGGGTACCTTCGAGACCTGACTCTGCGTTGACGGTTGATAAGGGATACACGAGAAGACCACAGCAGCGGCTCCGCCTGACTGACCCTTCCAAATGAAATGCAGTCTTTCGTATCTGTACCTTCAGCGAAAGACAAAATCGTTTTCTGTTATTTAATATTATCACTGAATGTACTCAAGCTAGAGACAAACCGCTCTGCGTGTTAAACTTGTCTCTGTCTCCTGCCATCCACGTGTGTGGCTGTAGACCAAATTGTATGGAGGTATGCACACGGAGAGGTATAGACTGCGAAGCTTTTTTTGTAAGCGATAGACCGACCCAGTGTTCCACGGAGAGATAGCTCCTCGTGTGTGGCAGACACCGAATGCGTTTCCTTTGTGTATGTATATGACACTGCGTCTACGGGTGCGCCTGTGAATGATGACTCGTTACTAGATAGGGCAGAAAGACAGATGGGTACAGGTTGTTATGTACACCTTCCATAGAGAAAAGAGAGAGCTCTGCATCAGATGAAACTGTGCTTTTTTTTTTGTATGTATATTTTGTGTCTCGCTTTTTCTACTGCAATCGAATGGTTTGTGTAGATAACAACAAACAGCGACATGTTATAAGATCAACGTGGAGAGCCGCAAATACCGATGCGTGCGTAGGGAAATGGCTCCACACGTAATTCGATCTTTATTTTCAGTAACATATACATATATATATGTGTGACCATTCTACTAAGGTATAGACAGACACTTTATCGTATGCTTTGTACTTCTTT